>WOVY01002385.1:0-23839 GCA_013436015.1 Rhipicephalus annulatus
TCTCTCTAAAGAGTGTTTTAATACATAGCGTCCCATATGAGGTAAGAAACGAGTAAAATGAGTCCTTGTTTTTATATTACTGTGTAGGTTCCCAGAGCACATGCGCTGCCCATTAGATGCAACACAACGAACAGAGGATACAAGGCATCCTCATAAAGTAGGGGCGAGACAGGCACGGCCACAGATGACAACCCCTTTCCCCCTTAACGCCAGTTCGAAGTCACGGCTCGAACGGTGCGCTCCAACTCCGATAATGTAGCTGTTCATCAGAATTTTTCAAAGCAGCTGCACCCTAACTGCTAAATTAAGACGACTCCCTCGTTACCTGGTAACAGTCGTCAACACCGCGGGCCTAAGACTGACCGTTACGCGATATATTCTCTCGTGCTCACTGAGGAAATGTGTTCATCAGAATTTTTTTCGGCAGCTGTATAACCAACACGCACTATTTAATAGTGTATGCGATTGACGGCAAGCAGTGCATTACGGGAGAAGCAGAAACACCAAACTTGGTGATGCAGCGACACCCGATAGGCGCCGACACCAGGCATGGCAAAGTCAGAAAACAATATCTATAGATCGGCAACGGGGAAGTCCTCCAAGTAGAGCGTGACAGGCGCGACCACCGCAACAACTGCGCAGGGGTACCCAAGCCACGCGCCAAAACTCCGCTAGGGCCGCTGCCAGCAGGATTTATTTAAAAAGCTGACAACAGCTTAGGGTGCCAAGAGAGCTAGACGACACCTTATTACGTGTCGTTGACACCACGAGGCCTAGACCGCGCCAGCAGTTGCAGCGGCACATTTTACAGCATTCCAGGACACCACGTGTACGGCAAAATGCTGCAATGCTAGTGTTCACGTCGCACGCGATTATCGTACACGATCGCAGATTACACCTTACAACAGTTCAGCAGGCCTAGACGAACTACGCAGTAATATTTCATCTGTTCTGCGCGTCGACACGCTTCGCTCCACCACCGCTGCTCATGTGAGGTACTAGGGAGGACCAACATGCAATAGTATTCCGTATTCAGCGTTACGGTACAGGCCATGAATCTATAGGTCCTCTAATGGAATCATGAAAACAAAAAGTACGAGCAAATTTACACAACCGAAAAAAAGGGAGTGTAATTTTGATATCTATAAAATGTGAGTTACATTCTCCAACAGGTGTGACATTCCATGAAGTATAATGACTCCTATAAGGCCAACTCCCGGCGATTTTTCGACGTCGATGGAAATCAATGAAATTCACTGGACACGTTTGCTTCATTCATGCCAAATTGCAGGCTTGCGAGTTTTCAAGATTCTCTTCAAATTAATTTATAGCTTGTCTTCAAACCCTTACCTCTATTGCCAGAATAATGGCAACATTGTGTGTGTGACATTAATTTTGCAAGCAGCAAAACTGACGAAATTGATGTGCCAATGCAGTGTCTACTTGTCTGCTATGGATTGTGTGGTTTGGCCGGAGCTTCCTTAGTTGAGCGTGCGATTTCTTTTTCTGTGTTGGTGGGCGTGCGATGGGTGGCAAATGATGTTGCGTTGTGGGCTGCACACGATTCATCATATATTCACCATAACGGCATAAGCGTTCTAGTGGATCGCCGCAGACACAAACTTGGACGGCCTGGACAAGTAGTGACATCTTGTGTTGAACTTCAACTGTGTCTGTGTTGTCTTCAACTGGTCATTGTGTGAGAGCTCCGAGGAGCTTGTGCACGAGGCACGATCAGTCCCAGACGTCGTGCGGCGTTGTTGACGTAGTCAAGTACCCGTTTGGCATGTGCTCTTTGTGGCTTTCGCAGTTTTTTGTATTTCGCACTGGCAGGACCGGCATGCCTTGCAGGATTTCCGGTGCTGGCATATGTATTATGTCATACGTAGCCAACCCACTCGGTTGGGTTTCGGTATTGCGGTTTTTTGCTAAGTATTTTTGAATTTGTTGAGCATTTCCATCGTGCGCGTGACAATAGTGCCTCGCGAACATGAAAGAACCATTATCCTGACATGATAAAAATAATCACAGGAGTTGGCCTTTTCCCAAAAGAATGCAAATAATGCCTTTAGAGGGGGGGGGGGTTATTTCACGCATGAACAAAAGTGCACGTAACTACACCTTGCGAAGGGAAGTGCAATTTCGCTGCTTAGAAAAACTGTGTGTCCAATGTGTCATGCTTCTACTGAGGTGTCATCAGTTGAATTAGTTTACAATGTCAGAATTGTAATAACATAACTGCATGACATTAGAACCCCCCTTCTCACCACTGAATACTTAAACTACTACAAAAACTGCCCATAATACTAGTATTCAGACTGTGCATTTTGGATTGCGTAAGTCCAGAGGCTTGGTTGTAGCTTGTGTGTAAATATTTGAAAATTTTTTGAAATAGCAGCTTATCTGATTCAGTCTTAAAATTATCTAACTGTTTATGCATAGATACAACGGTTTTAAAATGGTTCTGAAATATTTCAAAATTTAGCTGCAACAAAATAAACACTGAATTGCTGCTATCGTATGATATACTTAATCAGGCCTGTGCAAAACATGACAGCAAGCGAGTTACTTGTGTTGCCAGACTTCAGAAGCTATGAAATTATCATTTGCACTTCAAGACTTTAGCCCACGCAAAAGCACCTGCTTATTCTTCATTATGGTCAATATGCGCTTTTAAAGCTGAAATTACGAAATGTTAGGACGTGAGCATACTCTCTATATGTAACAACTGTTGGAGTATATATGACCCGAAACATGATATGATTAACAAGAAGCGTCGTAGTGGATGGATGGATGAAAAACTTTATTGGGGTCCTGAAGGATTCCACCCCCGGTTTATGGGGTAGGATCGCGGGCCGCTCCCACGTTGGGACGGGAGGCCCAGCCTCACCGCCACATCATGGGCCTTCTGGACAGCCTTGAGTTGTTGTATGAGAACCGGACTCGTGAGCATTAAATGAAAGGAGTTCTCAGAAAGTGGAGGACTACAGAATTCTAACCACCCGAAGTTTCTTTAAATTTCACCTATATGCAAGCATATGAGCCTCAAGCATTTCCACCTTCATCAAAAACGCGGCTGCTGAGACCGAGATGTGATCCCAGAACCAACCGGTCAGCAGTCGAGCACCATACCAGTAGGCCACCAGGGTGGCTGTAAGCATACTCTATCAATTGAAATAGATGTTCAAATCTCAAAACTTAATAATGGCCAGAGCAAACAGTGAGACATCGTTCGGAGGCAATATGCAGGGCCTCCCATCTTTGAGCAATCCAGCAAGAATATTGAGTGACAGTCGAGCAGTAGTGACAGCGAACAACTTATGTGGTGTGCCACAGTTCTCAAGTGCTTATGACAGCGACACAAGCTTTCGACACCAGCAGTCTGGTTGCAACATGGTCGAGACTATGAGCTCAAGAGCCCGCCAAACCCACTTTCACACCCACCCCCTCCCCACTATTTTCCTGTACTTCCTTGGCTGCAATCCAAGTCTCGGCAGCGTCTAGGACGCAACTGCCGAGCGATAAAAAAAATGCATGTCAGCTGCTGCTTTGAATAGAACTTGACGACACTTCGTAAGGGTGCGATTTTTTTAGTAGCCCAGCTACCACGCTGCACACACACAAAACAGAAGCGATATGAACTCTTACAAATGATGAAATTGCATTGTCTGTATTCAGGCACTCATGGTGCCTCTAACACGGCACACTTGAGCAAAAAAAAAAAAAACATTTGCTCAAGCTTGTCCCAGAAGCTTGAATCAAGCACTGCAGTTGGCCATCAGATGATGCACGGACAAGACACAATGCTCTTTACATGTATGCAGCAAGAAAAGGCTCGAAAAAATATTTTTTGAAGTCATGCTTTCAGCAATCTGGCTGTGTTACATAGCCTAAAATGACTCAAGTACATGTCTCTTCATGCAAAATTTACAAAGCATTCCATATATAAAATAGAGCTCTATCACAATACTACAATTAGTAGAGATGATTGATATGTGGGGTTGATTGATTGATATGTGGGGTTTAACGTCCCAAAACCACTATTGATTATGAGAGACGCCGTAGTGGAGGGCCCCGGAAATTTCGACCACCTGTGGGTTCTTTAACGTGCGCCCAAATCTGAGCACACGGGCCTACACCTTTCCGTTTCCATCGGAAATGCAGCCGCCGCAGCCGGGATTCGAACCCGCGACCTGCGGGTCAGCAGCCGAGTGCCTTAGCCACTAGACTACCGCGGCGGGGCTACAATTAGTAGAGATCAACTCTTGTATTTTGCATTATATTAGACTCAACAAAAGTGTTTTGTGCTTTTACTGGCCAAAACAGTCATTAAATCATGAGAATATTTCCTGTTTTCACTGCACTTCAATTTTTTTTATGAATGATTACAATAAGTAGAATCTTTTGCTGGCATTGCTTCTGTCTCATCTCTAAAGTGCTCTTCTCAGTACTATTTTAAAATGTGAATGCTAAATGCTTTTCCAATACTGTTTGAAAAAAGATGCACAGTGCCTAACTCCACCTGCCCTTCGTGGTTTCCCTCAACCGGCATGCACCACAGTGCAAGAGCCTCCAGTAGAATTCCAGCTTTGCCAACTCTTATCTGTCAAGTTTGCAGCACGACGGGACATTCCAATCTCAAAACCAACAAAATGCTGGCCTTGAAGAATCTCATCGTTCTATTCCTGTCCTGCGTCAATGCCCTCTGAGTGCGGATGCAATCGCTTACAGGCACATCCCCGCACTCCACCAGCACAAGACAGCCGGAAAAATTACGACTGCTCCGTTTAGACAACACAGCAGAGAGTTTGTGAAAAAAAATAACAGAGAACTAAGGGTATTTCAGGAAAGGCTTGAAGAAGTAGTCGAAATAAAGAACAGAAAGAAGAGCAGGGCGAGTTTTGATTTGTATAAACCTTTTCCAAGGTGCCGACTGCAACAACAAGCAAATTTGGAGAGAGACCTAAAGTTGAAAGATGTGGCCCCACAAATGCCTCTCAACTGCCAGCTTGGTAGAGGTACTGCAGCACGTCTACCAAGCTGGCAGTGGCTGCCCGGCCACCCGCTCGGAAAGAAGCCGTGATTTTAAGTCTAACTAAAGGTGCAAAGATGGATGGGTAGCATCTTTTCCTGTTGTTGTTCACTAGCTGTGAAACTCAATCATATGAAAAGACGGACATTATGGTGCCTCAATGAGATACATAAAAACCATACAACTATCTCAACACAGCACCTATATACTGCAAAATATTATGTCTTCTATAGATCCAAGTTCTGTTGTACAGTCACGGCCACTGTTAGAGGGAGTACAGAGCGGGTTACCGCACTTTGCAGAGCGCCAGGACAGACGTCCCGCAAGCTAGTGCGGTGCAAGAGTAATCAGCCCACAGGTGGAGTTAGCTGCGCACCGTCTGCTATGGTACCTTCCACTTTGCCTTGAGCGGCGAAACCTAGATTGCACGCATGCGAAGTGGGAGGCACTGTAGCAGACATCACACAGCCAACTCCGCCTCTGGCACTGATTGCTATTGTGCTGCAATACTTCACGTAGCGCCCGCTTGGTGGCCCGAAGAGAGCGGCCACATGTGCAGCCTTCTCTCTAACGGTGGTCGTGACTGTACAAGAAAAAAAACCTGAATAAAAACTGAAAGTATCACTCTTCAAGCAAAGCATCATTATAAATAGCAAACCAAAACTATGATGCTAAACAATGTTTTATCAAAGAGCATTTGTTTGTTTCTCTCGGGTGCATCTGATAATTTGAAATGCAGTCAATTTTGACACAATTCCAAACAAGGTTTTATTGCAACCTGTTACTGGTGAAATTACTTCACTGGCAAGAATTCCAAGACAACCATGTATTTATTGAATAATATACCACTTGATCGCGATACCCAACAAAAAATTAATAAAAATCTATGGACAGCTACCCGAATGGAACCCTGATGGTATGCGAAGCAGCAGCGGTGTGCACGGCGTTCCCCCAGTTGAAACAGCGTCGATGCAGGTTCTGGAAGAACCGGTTTGAAGGGAAACTCGGTGTAGCATTTAGTCAAGTAAGCGTTTGTTTAAAACACAAAGACACGGAAGGTGGGACGCGTTGGAAATGCTTGGGTTAGGCTTCCATGGCTCACGTCTTGTCAGTGTTTCCGCCCATCGTCCGTGTTCTTGACACGCACCTGATTGGTGTCACTTGTTTCCCTCTACTGATGCTTGTGTTCGGCTTCCCTGGCTTGCGCCTCATCGGTGTTAACGTCGCCATTCACGAACGCGATCGGCTTCGCCAGCCCTTGCAACGCCAGCGACACCCGGGTAAGGTACGTGCACACCAGCGGGAAGCATGCCGCGACGGCGTCTCGCCTGTTGGCGCGATCGCGCGGCAAGCAGCGGTGCACTGTTCACATTGTCGGCGCCGCAAGATTCTCGAGGCGTGCGCACCCGCCAGCTCGGGGCTTCTTTTCGCTGACAGATGGAGAGAGGTGGCGCAGGTGAGATGGATGCTCACGTGAGGAGTGGGCTCGAGTGTTGCGAACGGTGGAGAGGGTGAAGCGAGAGAGCTGACATGTGGCAGAGCACACAGCAGGTGAGGGAGAAACGTCACCGCGTACTGCTAGGAGGGCGCAAGCTACTTGGCACCGCTCCAACACCTGCGGCGAGGGGAGCGGTAAAGAGGCAAAGTAGCAACATTGTCACTTTGCCAAAGCAGCGGCAAAGTGGCAACTCCGACAACGAGCTCTTATTCCATGTGCAAGAGCCCAACATGGAGCAATTCAACCTCTATGTAGACAGCAAACTACCCCATAGACGAAGGCTTGGGATGCAGTGATTTACCACTCCGTGGCTCCACTTTATGAGCATCAGGCATTTAACGCATGGCAGCGGACAAAGCGGAATTAAAAAATCAAGTGTTCGGGTGTTCACTTCACAATGAGAAAATGGTGCAATGCCTTGCTAGAAAGAGACTCGATGACACAGACATCAACGTGCACTTTAAGCAAAAGCTGATAAGCAAGCTCTCATACAAGTCCGACTTAGTCAAGAAATTAAACATTCATGCGTGGTTGAAGTACCTAGAGGACCCACGCTTCTACCAATACCTAAATATAAAGAAAATGTGCATAGGCCTCGTCTTAGCCAACTTTAGGCTATATGCCATCGAAAACCATTAGCTCTACATTTCATCAGCTACAAATCAGTAATAATGAAGGGAAAATGGAATGAAGAACTGAACACAACATAGGAGTTATGACCAATAAAACATTGTATATACTGTACACATGCTTCGTCACTAAGTTACGCGCGGGAGTGGAGATTCAACTTCCCAGCGCTTTGCCCACTCGCACTGATTCACTTCCTGGAGATGCGTGGATTTTTTAAAATTTCATACGTGCACATATCAAAGACAGCTTGCCAAGGGTATTGAAAAGCAAGTGACCATTGTGCCCATTTGAAGCTTTTTCAAGATTGTGTGACATCTTGTGCAAGTACAGAACTACATGCACCGGTCTCTTGCCTTCCCTCTTTTCTTTGTTGCTAGGTTCTGTATTTGTTCCCAGCAGGATTGTTTCGCAGACGCATGTTATGACGGAATAGGGAAAGCCTGCATCCCGTAACAGTGCTAGCCAATTCATCAGGCTACGTTCACAGTTGTGCTGACAAGGCTCATTTAATACTGCCTTTGCACGCGTGGCTGCTATGCTGCTCTTAATTTGGTCTGCATGTTGTCATACGGCAACAAGGTTTTTTTTTTTTTTAGCTAGGCTGATATGCCAAGAATACGTGCTTACTTGATAATAAACATAGGTTGATGTCAAGAAACTGAATTCGGATACTGACCGGCAATTCATACGTGAACTTGAGTCCTCCCAAACACAGAGTTTCCTATAAATACACTAGAGGAAACTCGGGCACTGGTATCTATCGGAGCTGCAACGCGCGGCGCTTCAGCGAGCATAGAAATCACTGGTAATACAAGAATTTGTCTAATATTAGTACTTTCGGCTCCGCCTGGCTTCGCATGGCTTAAGGTTTCTTTGTCACGAAACGAAAATCAGCAAATGTTCAGCAGTTCCACTCATGGCCTTAACTATTTAGACTAACCAATTCCAATCGGCTCTTGAAGTTTAAAACCGTTACTTCTTTCATTCAAAACTAAACCAAAACACACCAATATACAAAGCCACAAGAACGTTTGAGGACCGCAAGCCTGAAGATTCTGGAAATTCGTGTACTACCCGTCATTCCCATGGTCGCTGAATGATCGCAGTGCCAGAGTTCCCTCTAGTTAATGTTAGAAAACTATGCTCCCGATGACTTGACAAAAATGTCTAGTACATTACTTAGTCACGAGAACGGTTTGCAATCGCTGTTCTTTATAACAACTAAGCAATCGTCTATGTACCTCAACGCTAACGGTACAGGCCTCTCTACCAACTCAGCAGCGATAACAATGTCAAGAGAAGCTAAAAATATGTCACACAAAATAGAAGCTATGGTTGCAGCTGTACAGATTTCGATTTGCTGGATGTAAAAATGGCTGTCAAACTCGAAGGTCGTTGAATGAAGATGAAATTTTAAAAGTGTTAAAAGGTTGTTGCTGCCGGGACCTACAGAATTCTGAATGATCACTTCCCCAAAATCCTCCACTCTTTCACAAACAGTTGACAGACCTACACGCGGCACAGAAATCCTTGATATCAACTGAAAAGGCAGTCCGATTAGTGCATGTTGCAACACAAAAACAGTGCCTCATGCTGAAAGCACGCTGTCCGAATTGGTGATGGGCCGATTCTCTGGCAGCACTAAGTCATGACAGCAGAGTTTGCCAGGAAAGGTAAGTAGTGGTGGTACTAGTGGTTGTGATGTTGCAACAGGAGGGGTTAGCCTGTCCTAATTTGTCGGCAATCGTTCCGCCTAAGGAAAGGTAAGCATTGTCAGTTGGGTACTGCCGTTTAATGCCTAAAGAAGGCCTAGAGTTGGTCGGCGTCACTATGACGTGTACGCAGTCTTTTGTGAAGAACAAAAAAAAGGACATGTATTCTGCAGCTCTCAAGAAATTAAGGTTACTGAAAAGAGGAGTCTGCAAGTGTCTGGGCACTCCGGAATATGTCTCCCAAGTAATAAGAAAGCGTCGGAAAATATGACGCCAAATGGCCGGCTGTTGTTACTGTATATGTGCATACCAATGAACAAAAGAGGTACACAGCAGACGCAGGGGTGTGTATGCGTTGGTATGGTCATAGGAAGCGTGAAAGCTTGCTGAACATGAAAGAATGGGAGCTTGGGCAAGTTGGTTACTTCATATTAACACCTATACGCCCAAAATGAGCAATATTGTATACATACACCCAATTGTGCTTCTGCCTGGTTTATAAATTAACTGTACTGCTTCGTAAAAAAAATTGTTGGAAGTTAATGCTGTGTCTAAATCATGGTTGTCAACTCCCTGGACAGCGGTGAAATAAACACCTGTTCCTCTCCCCCTTCAACCAAAATTGGGCACAGTGATATCTTAATAAAGGAGCTTTACGACAATTAGGTGAACTCTGATTGGAGCATCACCAAGACTTGCCATCCCTCAATCCAAAAAACTCAAAAAAAGAAGACATGTTTGGAAAGTGAGTGCTCTCAACTTTATATGATGAATAACTAATAGAAAAAAAAAACAGGTAAGTAACAAAAGCACAATGTTGACAAGTTCGTTAGGCCTCACTCCCCAGTCCCTGCAACTCGAATGTCTTATTACCACACCGTCCGCTCCACACTCCCACATAGGACCGATGAATGTCCTCACACCTGTTTCCCCCCATTGAAGCGCGATGCTCCCGCCCTGTCGACCATAGAGGATAGTATTTGGCGAGTTGGTCGGCATGGGCCTCTTCAGAAGCTTTTACAGTCTGCGGGTGGGCGAGCTTGAAGGTATTTGGACCAACACGCCTGTAGACGCAGAATGGTCCATTTCGCTTTGGTGCGAGCTTTGACGAGATGCCCCTTGCAGCGTCACTGAGTTCGTGGGTTTCACGCAGGACAAGGTCACCTTCCTCCAATGTTGTGGCTCCCCGTCGCTGATCGTAGTGCTGCTTCTGAGCATAAGAAGCATGTTGCTGATACTGCCGTGCAGCATCCACGATCTCTGCCAAATGGGACTGAAGTTCTGCAGCGAATGCATAAGAAGCCGCTGCAGCCGGCTCTTCATCCTGCTTTTCTCTTTGATAGGTTGCCAGAGGGTTCGTAGTTCACAGCCATAGCAAAGGAGGGCTGGAGTGTACCCAGTAGCAACACTTATGGCAGTTCGCATTACAAAAGCGATCTCGGGAATGTGTTGGTTTCAGCTTTTGTGCTCATCGCAGTATGCACAAAGGCACTGCTTCAAGGTGCCATTATGCCGTTCGACCATTTGTCCTGCTGGCCTGTAGGGTACAGTGTGGCGCTCCGAGATACTCCATCGCCTAAGGAGGTTCTTCCGTAACTTACCCCTGAATGCAGAGATGTTACTTGACTCGTACTTGACTCGTTCTTGACTCAAGACAGTCTTGCCGGTCACCATAAATCGTTCTCGAACTTGCGGATGACTTGAAGGCGACTTGGCTCGGTCGAAGTCAGGACAAGTTTCAAGTCAGCTGCGGGGCTAGCTTGAAAGTGACTTCACGCGTTATTCCAACATGGCCACCTCTCGAATGGACGTCGCGTGAAAGGTGGCCGCTTTTGAGTTTGCTTGCCTCGCCATAAGCGTAGCATTTTTTGAGGCGCCCTGCCTGCCGAAGATTCTTGAAACCGCTTTACGTGACCGAGGAAATCCGGTGGAGTTGTACGACGAGCAACAATTCCACGCTTGGTACAGATTCATGAAGAATGCCGTGGGGCAGCTGCTCGTTATGTTGCCGCTCCGTGAAAGTGGGGTAACCGAAGACAGCCCGTGCATCCAGTGTTACAACTACTGATGGCTCTCAGGTTTTACAGCGCCGGCACATTCCAACCAGTCACTGGAAATTTCGTCTGCATTCCGTAGTCGACAGTGTGCCGTGCAGTCGAAAAAGTTACGCTACTCATCGCAAACACCTGTACGCGATGCTGGTGCGCTTTCCGCAGCCGGCGGACTGTTATGAAGTGGCTGAGTTCCCTTGCGTTACAGGCTGTGTCGACTACACACACGTGCGTATTAATAGCCCCGGTGTTGACAACGCCGAAGTGTTCCGTAACCGCAAAGGCTATTTCTGTTTCTCTATAACACGACGACACTTTCCGTCTCTTTCGGTAAAAAAAAAAATGACTCGGTGCTGTGTCCGTGTGCCTCGTCTATCCTTTCGTCCCGTCTAGGGCGCTGTTTCTCGCTCAGAAAGGCATCACTTGTAGCACAACGCTACGTAAAATTACACACACATAAGAAAGAGGTGCCCCTATCACGGGTTTTTTTATCCGCGTCACCATCATGCAGCGATACATTGCTGCACCCCCGCGAGACAGAATTCTGCTGAGGGCAATGTCCTGACCCCCGCTTTTTCTCTTGTTAACCAAGCTCAACAAAAGGATACGAATCACATGTGTTCCCAGAACTGGTTTTTCTTTTTCATAATAACTGCGACCTAGCCATTACAGGCATGCACACAGGCGAACGGAAAGGCAAATACCGTGAAAATCGCGTCACCCTCGTGAGCCAGGTCAGCACAAATAGATGCCATGGCGTTCGATTGAGAAAAAAAAAACGACGAAAGAACCCAACGCGATGCTTGTTTCTCCTCCAAACAAGCAACCATGGAGAAACGCACCGCATTTGGGTGGCCACTAAAACCAGCGGGCAACAAACGCTTTACAGAAGCAACACTGCACATCGCTGTGGTGGCAGGCACCACGTGCCGCTCGTTAGCCGTAAAATAGCAAGAATATGCTTGTGGCCCTTCGTTTTTATAGTTATTTTAAAACGTATGGTCTTTTTTTGGTGTAATGCATGCCTTACGCGAACAACTTCATTATTACCCCTCGTTAGCAGGCGAGCAGCGTGTTTCTGCTTTGAAGCTCGTTCTTGACTTGACCAAGCAAGACAGCCTGAGCATCTATGAAACGCGAAGGCTGACTTGAGCGTTTTCAAGTCCGCTGCTTGCTTCGCGCCGACTTGCTCAAGTCAAGTCGAAGACGCGGCCAAGTAACATCTCTGCATTCGGGGGTTACTAACAAAGCGTTTCCCATCATCCCTAGAAATAGCAATGGGTACCCCATGTCTGTAGATGAATTCGTCCACATGGCTTGCTATTTGCTGTGTATTTGCTGTTTGAAGAGAGAAGAGCTCAATGAATTTGGTGAATTTGTCAACAATGACTAGCACGTGCTTGTGCCCCCGAGGGCTAGTAGGTAAAGGCCCCATTAGGTCAATACTAAGTTCTTCCATTGGTGCAGCAGGCCACTGACTTGCCATAAAACCCTGAGGGTTGCAACGCTGTGCTTTTGTCCTTTGACAGACTGAGCGACCGCGGACATACTTTGATATGTCATTGTTTTATGCCCAACCACACAAACTTCTCCCTGATGCGTCGCAATGTCTTGAAGAATCCTGCATGGACACTTGTTGGGTGGTGATGGGCCATCTGCAGGACCAAGGAACGAAGGTGAGCAGGCAATCAAGCTACTGTACGGTCGCCGCAGCATTGTACCAAAAGTCCCGATGACTCTAGATGGAATGTGGATGCTAGGTCCTCCAGGAGACTGGTTTGGGCAGTGCCTTTCGGCAGAGATTCTCCCTGGATAGTCTTCGTTATGTCACACAAAATGGCATCACGTTGTTGTTCCTGTGGTAGTTTTCCCGCATTGTTTATTACACTGAGGTCCTCAACGGTGGTCAGCAGGCAGGTCTCAAACGTGACAGAGCCTTCTTCAGTGTCCAAGTTAAGTGACAAAAGTCTCCCAGGCAGTCTTTTAGCTACTGTCTTGCAGTCTGGCTCAACAGGTGCCTGGCTTAGGGCATCAGCAGGAATGTTGGCCTTCCCATGACGGTGCTTAATTTTGCACTGAAACCCTTGAAGGCATAGCACCCAGTGGTGCACACGAGGAGAAGCCTGCTAAGTGGTGAACATCTTGGCTAATGATGCATGATCACAGTGGACTTCAAATTCTGTAAAAAGGGTCGAAGTTTCTCCATAGCCCATATAACAGCCAAACGCTACCAGTCCTGGACTGCGTAATTACGGTCCGAGTCCGACAAGCCTCTACTGATGAATGAAACTGGCTTCAAAATGTCATCCCGACGTTACAGTAGCACTGCTGCTATACCCACACTACTGGCATCTGTTTCAACTATGAATGGTGTACTGAGGTTTGGCAAGCTGAGAACTGCATCTGTTGCCAGCATTGAACGGAGAGTTGCAAATGACCATTCTTCAATGCTCATCCACTGCCATCGCTGTTGCTGCTTGAGCAAGTTCGTCAATGGCTTAGCAGTGAAAGAATATTGTGGAATAAAGTTCTTGCAGAATCCGGCCATGCCCAAGAATGCCTACAGTTGCTTCCTGTCGAAACGTCGTGGATACTCTGCCACTGCACACACCTTATCTGGGTCTGGCCTGCGCTCTCCTGGAGAAACAACATGACCGAGAAAGGTGAGGGATTGGGTGCTCTGTTGCGCTTTGGTGGTATTAATTGTAAGTCCTGCAGTCGCAATGCGTTGGAGAACTTCACGGACTTGTACCAGATGATCTTCTATTGTTGAAGAGTAGACCAAGACATCATCAAATAATGCCATGGTAAATTTGTGGTTTATGCCCTCAAGAACCCTGTCCATCAAAGCTTGAAATGTGGCCGGGCCTCCTGCCACACCAAACAGCATTCTTGTGAACTCAAAGGTGCCCCTATGACATATCAATGAAGTCTTCTCAACATCTTGTTCCCGTATTGGAATTCGGAAGAGCCCATGGGACAGGTCAAAGCTTGTGAACCACTGGGCATTACCTAGTTGCGCCAAGAGCCAGTCAGTGCGAGGCATCGGGTACACTGGTACCTTCGTGCAGGAATTCAAACTTCTGTAGTCAACAGCCACGCAGTAGCCTCCGGATTTTTTTCCCACCAGGAGCAATGCACTTGTCCAGCTACTTGTGCTGCGCCTGATCAGGCCTCATTCCAGCATCTCGTCCAAACAGGCATCCATGATGTGTTGTTTCTTTGGATTGACTAGGTGCAGCTTTGTGCGCACTGGTGTGCTATCACCTGTGTCGATACAGTGCTCAATGAAGGTAGTACAACCAGGCAACTTTGTGAACAGTGTCTTGTACTCTCCCAACAGGACCCTGAACTCATTCAATACCTTTGCCCACTGTCCTGAGCCACTAACGGTGTTACAGACCTCCAAGAAAATTGGCATCATCCACTGGATCTGGGACTACTTCATTGTTAGGTTTGACAAAGGACACGACAAGCTGTGGTTCCATGCCCAGAGTCCATCCTCCCAAAGCTATGTGCATTATTATATTGGTTTTATTGGCGCAAGGGCCATGTTTGGCCAAAGAGCGCCATAAAAATTATAAAAGTGTAATAATTGTCAGTGTATAACAATGGTATTTAGGGATGTGAGCAATGATAATGTTACGTGGCTGTATAGTGGCCTAAAATTCCGCGCTCCAAGGCAGGTATACATAGATACTAAAATCATGAGCATGACGTGACACTTGAAGTGAGGATGAATGATAGACGGTCATAGTAATAAAATCATAAAAGGATAATAGCACAACTGCCTTGTCAACGACCCTTGTGTCCAAGGGACGCCAGGCAGGTGCTTTTTAATGTAGTTACCGCAGCAGCAACCTCCACTTGGAGGTCGTGCTACGGATTTCCTGGAAATATGACATGAAAATTATTTATATCTTTTAAAAATGCGAGCAATGATTTGTGCTTAAAAACAGGCTCTTTACCTATAAACATTGACGGATGCAGTGGCATTTGATGTCGGTGAAGAAGTAGAAAGTGTTTTTGTCTAAGAGCATCCAATTCCTTGCATTCAATTAAAATATGAAGAACGCTGAGTGGGTCACCACATCTGTCACACACGGGAGGATCACCACCAGACAAAAGGTGTGAATGAGTGCTATGGGTGTGTCCTATTTGTAGTCTTGTGAGTATTACTTGAGTGTGGCGTGACCTTGATATTGACGGCCAAGTTCCAAGGCTCGGTTTGATAACATGTAATTTATTTCGCGTTTGCTTATCCCATGAAAGCTGCCAGTGCGCCCTGAGCTTCTGTTTTACGAATTGTTTGAGTTCTAACGCAGAGACAGCCATAGATGCATTAGTGTTAGCGTTGTCCTTAGCTGAGGCAGCCAGTTGGTCCGCTAACACATTTCCCCGGATTTCGCGGTGCCCTGGCACCCAGCACAATACAACTTGTTTTTTGAGCGAGTATATGGTGCACAGAAGAGAGTAAAGCATCAAAAAGACAGGATTTTTATGTTTTTTGAGGGTCTTCAAAGCTTTTATGACACTCAGAGAGTCGGTGAATATTATCGCACGTTGTAGCTTTAGTTCCTTTATGTGTTTAGCGGCCACAAGTATAGCATAGGCCTCCGCTGTGAATATGCTTGAATTAGGGTGGAGAATGCCAGAATCTGAAAAGGATGGACCAACGGCAGCATAGGACACGCCACTATCAGACTTGGAAGCATCCGTAAAGAATTCAGGACAGTTGTATTTGTGCTGCAATTCGAGAAAGTGAGTGTGTATATGTGCTATAGGCGCATGCTTCGTAACTTCAACAAATGATGTATCACAGTCTATGGGCTGCCACTGCCACGGCGGCAGACATGGAACGGGAGCCATCAGACTGTGTTCAATAAGTGGCACACCCGTTTGTTCAGCGAGGCTCCTCACACGAAGTGAGTAAGGCTGTTGAAACGAAGGACGGTTCTCGAAAAGCGTACAACTTGACAAGTCATTGATAGTCGTGTGTGAAGGGTGTTCTTTGTCTGCGTTCGTTTTTAAATAGTATATAAAAGACATGTATGTTCTTTGCAGGTGCAATGACCACTCATTGGATTCGACATACAAACTCTCCACGGGACTAGTGCGAAAGCTCCCGTAGACAGACGGATGCCCAAATGGTGGACTGGGTCAAGCATTTTCAGAGCACTTGGGGTGGCAGACTGATATATTATTGCCCCATAATCCAGGCGCGTTCGAACGAGGCTTTTGTAGAGATTGATCAAACAATTTCGGTCACTCCCCCATGATGTGCGTGAGAGTACTTTCAGAATGTTCATTGTTTTTATACATTTGTTTTTAATATACTTGATGTGTGATGTAAATGTGAGTTTAGAATCCAAAATTAGGCCTAGAAATTTATGCTCGGCCTCTACAGGTAACCGCTGGCCAAGCAAGTCAATTTCGGGATTTGGGTGGAGGCCTCTCTTTCTAGAAAAGAGCACACAGGTGCTCTTCTCTGGACTTAACCTGAACCCGTTTTGGTCAGCCCACTTGGATACTTTGTTCAGACAAAGCTGGACATGCCGCTCACACACTGCAAGATTACATGACCTAAAGCCTACCTGGATATCATCCACATACATTGAATAGAATGTGTTATGTGGAATGCAGAGTCGTAATGAATTCATTTTTATAATAAAGAGGGTGCAACTCAGGACACCACCCTGGGGTACTCCCGTTTCTTGAATAAACGGCCTGGACAAGACATTCCCAATACGAACACGGAATGTTCGCTCGGATAAGTAGCTCTTTATGATATTCAACATATTGCCATGAATACCAATGTCTGACAGATCTCTAAGGATGCCGTAGCGCCATGTGGTGTCATATGCTTTTTCCATGTCAAGAAACACACAGAGACAGTACTGTTTGTGGATGAACGCATCGCGGATGTATGCTTCAATGCGTATGAGATGGTCTGTAGTAGATCGGTCCTCTCTAAAACCACATTGAAAGGGGTCAAGAAGTTTGTTGGTTTCTAGAAAATGCATAAGTCTTTTGTTTATCATCTTCTCGAACACCTTGCACAGGCAGCTCGTAAGGGCTATTGGACGGTAACTTGTAACTGAAGAGGGGTCCTTGCCTTCCTTTAGAATAGGAACAACAATGGCCTCCCTCCACGTAGACGGCAGGTACCCAGCAGCCCAGATAGTGTTATACAGAGCAAGTAAACTGATTTCGGTGTCATCGTGAAGGTGTTTGAGCATGTCATACATAATTCTGTCTGGTCCCGGCGCTGTGCTGTGGCACGCATTGAGGGCCGTCCTAAGTTCGGCAATTTTAAATGGAGTATTATACTGTTCGTTTGTTTTGGTCTTCAACTCTAGTGTTTTCCGTTCTGTCATTTCTTTATGTTTTAAGAAAGATTTTGAGTAGTGCGCAGAACTGGAAATGCGCTCAAAGTGCTTGCCAAGGCTGTTGGCCTGGTCCTCCAGTGTGTTCCCTTGACTCACTAAAGGCAGAGGATATGCTTGCTGCCCCTTAAGACTTCTGAGGCTGCTCCAGACTTTCTTTTCATTGGTGTAGGAGTTAATGCCGGAGAGAAACTTGACCCAACTCTCCCTTCTTGCCTGACGTCGTGTTCGCCTACCCAGTGATTTCACTTTTTTAAAATTCGACGAGGTTTTCTGCGTTTGGATATCGGCGCAGGATGCCCCAGGCTTTATTTGTTTCCTACGCGCTTCTCTACAGTCATCGTTCCACCAGGGAACACGTCGTTTACACGAGTGCCCATTTGTTTGCGGGATACACTTTTCAGCAGCATCCAGAATAAACGCACTGAAGAATGCTACTGCGCAATCAATGTCACAATTTGTGATAAAGTCACGAGGTAAAAGTGTCAATTCTTGAAATTTCTCCCAGTCAGCGGATGCTATTTTCCATTTGGGCATATGAGGAGGAACCTCATGCGATAATGTCAAGTTTAACATAGCAGGAAAGTGGTCACTGCCGTACGAATTCATGACCACGTTCCATTCTAACTCGGTAAAGAGAGAGGGAGAACCAAGCGCCAAGTCTATCGATGAGTATGAGTTGTGATGAATGTTGTAATAGGTAGGCTGTTTTTATTGAAGAGGCATGCTCCGGAGCACAGGAGGAATTGCTCTATCAGTCGGCCTCTCGCATCGCACCGGGCATCCCCCCACAGAGTGTTGTGAGCATTGAAATCACCAACAACAATGTAGGGTGCCGGCAGCTGGTCAATGAGGTGATGAAAATCTGTGCGGTTAAGTTTGTAGCTTGGTGGTATGTATAGTGAACACACAGTGACTAGTTTGTCAAATAGAATGACGCGGACTGACACTGCTTCGAGTGCCGTCTGAAGAATAAGAGGTCGGCAAGGCACGGATTTTGTACTATTATAGCTACACCGCCGGATGAAGCAGTTGCCTCATCCCGATCCTTGCGGAACACGGCATATTGTCTAAGAAAGTTTGTTTGAGATGGCTTCAGATGTGTCTCTTGGATGCACAGCACCTTGGGATTGTGTTTATGTAAAAGTTCTGTAATGTCATCAAGATTGTGGAGAAGACCCCTAGCATTCCAGTGCATTATTTGTGTAGCCATTTTGAGTGAGTTTTTATGCTGTGCGTCGAAGTAGACAACCTTAGCTTAGGAGGCCTTTTCAGGCCCCCTAATGCGTGGTTTTTTCTTTTTTGCAGGCTCCTTAGAGCCACGCCAATCTTTCGGCGTCTGAGGCGCCGATACACTTTGTGTTGTGTCCATCATCTCGGAAGAGACGCTGGACGCCCGCTCGCGGTGCCCGCGTGCGGTTGTGAGAGACTTCGGGCCCTCTGCCTTGGCAGGTGGCCCGAAAACTGCAGACCCAGAGGCCTGCATGGCTGTTTGGCTAGTGGTGGTGTCCATTGCCTCCTGCGAGGCACTGGACACCCGCTCCAAAGAGCGATCTGTGTGTAGCGTAGACTTCGCCTCAGTCGACGAAGTCTTTGACCCCACCGGGCAAGAGGTTGTTGGGACCTCCTTAGCCTCCTTGTTGCCCTGGCTGCTGCCAGGGCTTGCAGAGGCCACCGGTGTGGACTGGTTTGCTGCGGGCAGGGCAGCGTTGGCTGTTCCCGCCAGAGGGGCAGGTGGCTCTGACCTGGCCACGCTAGGCATGGTCCAGGTAGCCACCAAGGGCCGTTGTGGTGCCGCCCCTCGTTGCACCACTTCAGCGAAGGAGGCTCTTAGTGCGAATGAAGGTGAAACTCTCTGTCGTGCTTCACGGAACGTAATATTTTCGTTAACTTTTATGGTGATAATTTCTTTTTCTCTCTTCCAGGCTGGGCACGCTCTGGAATATGCGGCATGGCTGCCTTTGCAGTTTGCACAGTGTACCTCATCGTTTGGCACTTATCAGTTTCGTGACCTGTTATGCCGCATTTGCCACAAGTCAGCTGACCT
Source organism: Rhipicephalus annulatus (assembly GCA_013436015.1). NCBI lineage: Eukaryota > Metazoa > Arthropoda > Arachnida > Ixodida > Ixodidae > Rhipicephalus > Rhipicephalus annulatus. Next base: position 19,357 of record WOVY01002385.1, read on the forward strand.
CGGCAGGTCTGAGATCCGTGTCCAAATCGCTGGCATTTAAAACAACGTCTCGGGTTAGGAACATACGGTCGCACAGAGAGTTTTACGTAGCCGGTCTCGATTGTTTTAGGTAGGATGCTTGAATTGAATGTAAGTATAGGTGCTTTGTTGCGGTTTCAGTGTTGTTGCGTCTGATTTTTATGCGCTGCACATGTAATATGCCTTGGTCTTTCCATCCGTCTAGGAGTTCCTCTTCACTCAGTGTCTTAAGGTCTTCATCGGATACTACGGCCCTTCACTGTGTTCATGGTACGATGTGCAGTAACTGATACAGGGATATTGCCAAAGGCTACGAGGTGTGAGAGTTTGTCGTACTGTTCCTTGTCTTTTAGTTCGAGGAGAATGTCCCCACTTGCCATCTTTGAGGCCTTATAGCCGGTTCCAATGGTGTCTTTAAGGCACTTGGCCACTAGAAAAGGTGATATTGCTCTGGCTTTAGTTGATGATTGTTCGCAGTGAAGGACATGGTATTTTGGAAATGTTTCAATGTTTTGAGGGAAAAACAAGATGATGCATCGGTGCGTACTCTTTTCGGAGCACGATCAGTTACAGGGGGGTTTTGAGGTCCATGAAAAATTGGCTTCTTCGGCATCGGCGCCTACCACCCACCACGGAGCCCAACAAGGGGACGCGGCAGAACATGTGACAAGCCTGCCCTTCGCCAGCAGTACGCCGTTGCTATAACCGAATATGGTTTATCCTAGGCAGGATAGCCACACAAGGTTAACCCTTGCCGCCATGAAAAATCGGAAGTAAATGGAAGAGAGAAGAAGACAGGACAGATTTAAAGACGAGAAAAGACTAAGATATAGGAAGAGAGAGATAGGAAAAGGCGACTGCCGATTTCCCCTGGGTGGGTCAGCCCAGGGGTGCCGTCTACGTGAAGCCGGGGCCAAAGGGGTGTGTTGCCTCTGCCGGGGGGCCTTAAAGGTCCAATCACCCAGCGTCGGCTCAGCCCCCAGGATCCCCTTTTCCCCGGACACGGCAAAGCCACGCACGGCTAGGCGTGGGAGGGAGTAGAAACTCCCCCGTTAGCTCGGGTCCTGTGCAAAGCTATGTGCAAAGCTATGCCAGTGGCTGTAAGGAAGTCCCTTCCAAGAACCACATCTTGGCACAGGTCGGGCAGACAGAGAAATTTTTGAACCCGGGAGCTGCCACTCTACTTTATCTTGCATTTGGTAGACACGGAGCTCTGGGACTCACCTGATGCCAGGCGAAGTGTTCGAATTTCGCGTTTATCCCCCCCCCCCCCTCGAAGAGCACGCCGTAATGGTCGCCAGTGGGCCCAGGGGACACACTGAACCCGGTGTCGAGCAAGGCACGGAACGTCGTACTGCCGATTCGAATGTCTAAAAGTGGCTAATTCCTTTTTCCGGCAGCAGATGCGACTTGCATACTAAAATCACTGTAGGCACTCAACGAACCAGTGCCTACTGGCGCTCGTTTCCCGAGCACTGCACCTGGAAGTGCCCAGGTCAGCAGCACTGGAAGCAAACGACTTGGTCTTGGCGTGGTCTACTCGCACAGTTGCATGCAATGTGGCCCACACCGCCACATCGTCAGCAAACAACCTGGTTAAGTGCCTGCTGAGGTCGACGTCCCGCTAGTGGTCTGAACGTTGGCACGCCGACAGGTTGGGCCTGCATGATAGGCCACTGGTCCCGGTGATATAATGGTTGCACTGCTGCGAGGTGGAAGAGCCACGCTCACCCAGGTGTCCGACTGGCATTCGGTGAAAAAGACGACCGCCGTGGAGTGCTGGGGGACTGCATTGCGTCAGGCATGCCGTGCGTCGAATATGCCAAGTCACGCGCAACTTGGTTTGTTTTTGGGTGGCGGAGGCCAATATTGTAGTCAGCGCCGCGCTCGCTCTAACAGACCATCAGCCACGTCTGCCAAAGCCTTCAAACTTGAGAAAGTAGACCACGCTACCAGTCTTCCAACTCTGGGTACATCTGGCACAGCACTCTGTCGACCTTGACGTCGTCGGCAATATCCTCTCCGATTCCGTCATAAAACTCAGAGATAAAATATATGAATTCTTTCAAGTTTTCCTCGGGGTCCTGGGTGCAGGCCTCCAATTCATCCTTCAGACACTTCTTTTCATCGCCGACGCAAATTGCAGACGGAAAGTTGCGACAAAGTCATCCCACGAGGTGAAGGGTCCAGCGAAGCGATACTATAACTAAGCTCTGCCGTCAGAGCCGCCGTAGCGACGCGGCGAACTCGATCTTCCGTGGTTATGCCATCAATCAAAAATTGTTTACCCTGCAGAGGAATTCCTCCGGCGTCTATACATTCCTGAACCCAGCGAACCTCGGCAGCGTGGTCGCAATGGGCGATGTCACAGTCATTAGAGTAGTTGGCGCCGGCAGTTAAACATGGGCCGGTTGGCGTTCGTCGCTCACGGGTATCAAGGGAGCAGCCATCAGAGCTTTCTGCAACTCGGCTGCAAGGCGTTCGCGTTTCATTGCAGATCCATTAGTCATATCTCAGCATAAACTGCACGAATTCGTCACAAATTTCAGTCGGCTCAATCCTAGACGAGCCCCCAGTTGTCATGTTCGTTAGGCTTCACTCCCAGTCCCCGCGACTCGAACGTCTTATCACCACACCATCCGCTCACACACTCCCACACAGGACCGATGTCCGCTGTTGCCACCTCATCCAGGGGCTACCGTATACCCTCTTATCAATACCGATGGATGTCCTCACAACGTGATATAAATGAACTACCAGAATGAAGCCTTTCGTGGGCATGCACACACATGTGCACCGCATGTTAACTTTTGATATATGCTTTTAGATTCCATTTAACTTCAGTTGTTACTTTGCATCTGTTCCATCTATACTTCTATTGGTCTCCTGTAGATAGCACTGTGAAATGCATAACTTTCCCAGTAGGAAATCCCTACGAACTCCCTCAAGCTTCTATTATAATGCAGCAGAGAGGCCATTACTGTATTACTCGAATCTAGGCCGACCCCGATTCTGAGTCGACCCCCTGGAGTCCCAGCCCATAAAAAATAAAACTTGCCTCGAACGTAGGCCGAACCAACAGCGAAGACAACGTTACAAAAAGAAAACATTTATTAAACATGAAAATAAAACAAAGCAGTTGGTTCTGGATGCAAATAACTCAAGAACACATACGGCCTCTAGTTCTGTTGTGTGTGTTCTCTTTGACGTTTTTTTTTTTTCGAGCAGCTTCTAGTCCGATACAACGCTCATTCATTCCGAGTCATCATCACCAACTTCTTTGTCGCTGTCTTCAAACAGTGCGCAATCCTCGGTGCCATCAAGCGCACTGGATAGCCACACTTCTTAAAAGAGTACATAATCGAATTTCAGGGTTGTCCCACGCTGCAGCCCCTCTAGTGGCGCCGATTTTTTTCATCCGCCCCAAGTCCCGCCCGGCTTTGAACGTTGGATGAATACTCCACGGCTAGGACAACTTTCCTTTTATAAGTGGCACCACCTGTTTGGCACCTTGAGCTACGCCACACACAGACCACTCGAAGTGCGACTCAAAATAACAAACAGCTAGCCTCAACACTCACCACAAAGATCAAAATGGCGGCCAGGGGTCGACTTGGCTACGAACAGCTATAAAACCATCTAGGTGGCACTAGTTGAGCACCACCACTTTTCTTCATGACAAAAATGGCGCGTTTTCAAAATCTTCAAATCTAAGCCGACCCTCGAGTTTGATGCAAAGAAACTTGAAAAAAATATCGACCTAGATTCGAATAAATATGGGTAAATGCAGCCCAGGGCCCCTGCTAATCCTTCCAGGAGCCAAGTCTAGAAGAAGTTGGAAAGTTAGTGCCATCCAGTGTCACCTGGATCACGAAAACTCCTCTGAACTTTCAATGACCAGTTGATGTAAAAGATGTCAAACAAATGCTCACAACCAAATTCCAGCACTTACCGCGTATTCAAGAACCTAAGTTAACCTTATAACTTATACTTAAGTCACCCTTAGCCATAAGTCCACCCTTAACGCGTTTCAAGAACCTACCTTGTACTTATTGCGGAACTTTCCTTGAACTTAAGTAGGCTCGGTTAAGGTAGCCTATGACTTACCCTAAGCTTCCTAACATGGGGGGGACGACAACTTTGCATATTTCGTTTATTATGTGAACCGCAAGGAAGAAATATTGAAATGCACAGCATACGCGTACAGCCCCGGCGGTCCTTAACGATCGACGGAACCTGGTTGAGACCTACGACAAGCAGGAATTTTTGTTCCAGCCCCGCTTTACATAAAGTGCCATGAAGAATCTGCTCGCTGTGCTGTTTCTGCAAAGAAAATATCCATCCATGGTCTGGTTTCGTTGTGCCCCGTCTCGTGCAGCTGCTAATTGCATCGCACTTTTATGGAGTTGGCATGTTTCAACTTGGGAGCGATGGCCTTGTCAGTGTCTTGTAGCCGACTGTGTCA
>WOVY01002386.1:0-15217 GCA_013436015.1 Rhipicephalus annulatus
CAAAAATAAAGCGTTACGATCACTTCACGAAAAAAGCTCTTTGTGCAGGGTTGACTTGTGCTAAATGGTCACCAGCAAGTAGCACAATATGTTGGATACATCTACTGCAGTTAGTCTTTGTATAGTAGGTGCACACACCATTGTGTTCAGTGAGAAAATTATATGATGAGACTTGTGATAAAGTCATTGTGCATTTCATACATGACTTATGCTGTCACTCACATCATAAATATTGTGTAGTTACAGCATTTGAGGTTGATTCTATTGATGAAGCTCCTCGAATGCTTTGACTACGGCAGACATTGCTGAGCAAAAGATCTTAATCAACTTGCATTTTGCAGATCACCCTCATATTACCATGCAGTAGGTTGGGCAGTCTGAGCGCACATCATGAAAAAAGTGTACTGTACATGTGATGGGACCTCCGCAATGTTTCACATTTCAGGACGAAAAATTGTAATCGTTGATCACATGATCAAATTTGTGGCTTAGACAGTGAAAAGAGGTGCATTTAGAAACTCCTTCGTATTATTCTATTCACTCCAGCTTCTATTCCAGCCATTGTAGAGCATCTGTCGTACTAACTATTATTTCACAAGGTTCAAAATATCAGCCCAGCATCGGTTAAAAACTAGTGGTGTGATACAAGCAAAGTTCAGTAGTTAACACATTTGAAAAAATAAAAGATGCAGAAATGGACAAAGAGTGCCTTTTGCTAACACTGAGTACACAAGCAAAGTTCATAGTGCTACTGCCGTTGACGTAATAAGCCCTCGTCTGGTGTTCCATCTTTCTCAGTCTACGCGATTGTGCCGACAACGGGTTAATGAAAATAAATTTGGTTGAACACTTGCTGTCTCTATATACTATTACAGTACAATACTCAGTGCAGCAGCCTGTAACAGAATAGTGTAATGAAGGGACAGCTGGTACATCGTACTACAAGGAAACAGTGAACAAGATGGCGACGGCGAAGGAACTCGGAACTTGGGATTGTTCCCATCATCCCATTTTCGCACTGTTTTCTGACAGTGGGCTGTAAAAAATGAGAGAAAGTATTGCACTAAATGGGAAATAGTCTTTCATCACATTGTGACAAATGGCTCATCTGTCAAAAACTACTCGGCATTACCACACCACTACTTTTATCTTGCAAGCACTTTCCATTGCCTTGAAGGCACCATGGTGTGTCGCGTCTTCATTCGCTGTTGCAACATTTTTCTTTTTCGTCTGCAGACGCTGTGCAGAAATGCCTTCGGCATCACTGCTGCCAGGTGGAGAATACTGCTTCGCACCAAACGTGCAGCCCAGCCATGTGGACTTCGTGGTGAAGGCCGCCTGTGTCCTCCACAACTTCCTTACTCTGTACAACCCACATGCCCATCAATTCTTGGACAGAGAAGACAGTTTCGGAAACGTTGTTGGAGGGCGCTGGCGGCATGGTGTGCAGCATGTGCCAGACAACAGTTTCTTTGCCATGGCTCCAACACAGGCACGAAACTACGATGGTGATGCAGGTGCTGCAAGAAGGTTGTTCGCCAGCTACTTTTCTAGCACGGCTGGCCAGGTTCCTTGGCAGTGGAATCTACCAGGACTGACAAAGAAGCAGCCCTCCTAGACACTTGTTCTTCACTGCCAGTTCGGGCAAGGACGCACAGCTGCGTCATCACTCTCCTTTCTAGCATGGCACTGCTTGCCCATTCTTCAGTGTGACAGCTGCTCTTAGGGGGTATGGTAGGGTGAACCCAGCAAAAAATTGAATTTGCAGTCTTGACACCAAAAAATTCACTGTACTCTGAGGAACGAAGCTGTTGAAGCCCGACGTTGAGAAGCCACTCCACGTGGTTTAAATTCCGCACCGTAGTGTGCCACGCAACCTCTGGCGTAAGCAGCATGTGAATGTAAAAATTTGTTTTCTCAAAGTGCGTTTTCTGTAAGTTTTTCAACTTCAACCTACCTTTTCTCAAAATGTACTGAATTGATTTTTATAAAACTTTGTATGCATGAGCTACAACAAGTAAGCAAATATGGTTACATTCCTTTTGCTGTTGCAGAGAAAAGGTACCAAACTTTTTCTCTGTGGAACTCAAACTCGATTTCTAAATTTTTCTCAATTTCACTCACTCAGACTTGCCAAAATACTTCACTTACTTTGGCTCAGACTCGCGGCTTGATGCCAATGTGAGTGTGAGGGTTCTCTCATGAGTGACTTTGCCTACCTATTATTTGACTCCTCACGCAAATCAGCTTTTCACTTTTCTTGTTTTCTGTGCTCCCTGGCTCATCTTGCCATACCTTCTATTCTCCTCAAATTTGAATGTGTTCTTGTAAATTATTCTTCTGTGAAAAATAAATTTTTATTTCACTAAGTCCACATGTTGTGAATTAAAGCGGTGTCATTTTGACACAAACTGGGGCAATGTAACATTTTCAGTGACTCTGCAATGGTCTTGTGCCTTTGCAAAACCGTATGTTTAGCGAGTGCTACGAACTTCAATCGGACAGAGCACACAAGCTACCAAGTGGATGCTCAATGTTACAGGGGGGGGGGGGGCAGTGACAAGTTATACGATCACTGGGACCATAACATATTCATTGAATACTTTAACTGCCATTGAATACTTTGACTGCATAGAAAGCCGTGGCTACCGCAGTACATAAGCATCTTTCTACAAGACATAGCAGCGCCGCTGTGTGTCATGAAACAGTGCATCGGCTGTTGCTCAATCGATCCACCATATTGTACACTCAGGGGAATAAAAAAAAGGATCCCTGTCAACTACACTTGTACGGCAATCAATGAATTTGTTGGTGTGATTGATGAAACAAATATCGGTCAGCTTCTTGTGTTTAACTCTCTCATTCCTCTGCGCTGCGACACAAATATAACCCAGCTTATTGGCAACCATAAAAACAATGTTAACGCTGTGTCAACTTCCTACTTTCTTAGGCCCTTGAGATACGGTGCACAATGAATGTACAGTATCCCAACAATAAGTTTATTCCTGTTGCCTTCTGGGTCAGCTTGTTGTGTTTAACTCTCTCTCTCTCATTCCTCTGCGCTGCGACACAAATGTAACCCAGCTTATTGGCAACCATAAAAACAATGTTAACGCTGTGTCAACTGCCTACTTTCTTAGGCCCTTGAGATACCGTGCACAATGAATGTACAGTATCCCAACAATAAGTTTATTCCTGTTGCCTTCTGCAACCATGCTCTGGTTTGACATTACCGACTTCTTCAAATGCTCAGTGACAGCAGTCACTGTATCAAGTGGATAACCTATATCTAAAAGACCATAACCTGTGCTCGTGAGGGCCAACTTAAGGCAAGACATAGCTGAATCGTTTATAACCTTTAATTGCTTTGATGAGAAATTTAACACCGGTTTTAACTCCAGCTTACTTTAAAACCAAATTAAAATATATTAAGACTAATACATATGTCTAATAATCTACAAACATTTAGGTTTCAATATTTGTCTTTTAAAAACCCAACTTGGACAATGTCTGGGATCGATGGGTCCGAACAATTATATTTATTCTCGTCTCATAAATAAATGCACTTCATCAGTACAATATCTATGGCGTGCAAATAAATCTGGCTCATACATATGGAAATGGCTAAGCCTTTACATTTACAGAGAACTTGTAATTGTCCTTTTGAAAGGGTATTGACAAAAAATTTTCATTTTTTTTTTTACAACCATGGAAAGGCCAAGCACTCAGAAGCCTAGAAAATGTACCGCAATGCGCAAGTGTGCCCTGAAAAACTAATTATAGTGTTCTGAAAGCTAGTTTAAACTCCTAGTGTCCCCTGTCGTTGCAACAAAGTATGACCTTTTCGTTACGTGCTAGTACAAGATATGGTCACATTTCCACGAACCAAGCAGCCATCTCAGAAGTTCCAGTACCAGATATCATCCCAACTAGCCAGAATGCAGCGTGAAGTCACCAAAATCAGTACTCAAGTCCCGACGTCAACTTAGTGTCGATGTTGTAAGGTGCCCTGCGAGAAATTTGATTTTAATGTTGAAATGAAATACCTTATCAGAATTTGCCGAGTGTTATACTTTCTCAGAGTCGTCTGTGTATACAGGAGATTAGTTAGTCAGACTAAACTCGCCTTAGAAATATGGTGTCGGTACCCCTTAAGGTATGCAGCAAAAGCAACTGTACTTTTCATTTACGTTAGTAACTTACGTGTTGCAAACATTTTGCATGAGTGAAGCTGCATTAGCAATGAAATCCAGGCGCATTGTGGCATAAATGCTTTGTGTCATACTGTATGTAGCTCATCACAATACAAGCATATAATTCAGGAATGACCATGTGAACAAAGCATACCTTGGTAATTATTACTGAAGTAACTTTTATTATAAAGGACAGACATCATCAAAATGACGTATATTCCCCAAATTCATTCTGTGCAACCCTGATAATATTTACAATACACAAATAAATATAAAAATAAGTCACAAGATTAATGACTAAATCACATATTTCATGACTAAATAAAGGGGCCATGTCACAATCACTCAAAAACTTCACTTTCAGTGAACACCAAAAGTAAAAGGTATATTATTCCCAGACTGGTTATAAAAAGCAAACCTTAAAATATTACAATAAAAGAAAACCTTGCCCACCCCCAGCGACTAGCCTTTTGCCATGACGAACGTGACAATGCACATTAAGGAGTGTAGCCGTTCTGTTATACCAAAGTTTCAGCTGCAGCAAGTATTCTAATTTCAGTGCCGAATGAAACAAGGCTAAAATAACAGGTTTCACATACAGTTGACGAAGAACTGCTCGCAGGAATGCAGATGCTCGAAAAGTTAGCTGCTTGTTACATAATTCCTCACGAGTGCTGCCCCACTGTCCAGCCACTTGTGTATTTATGAAACACTCAATTACAAAGTAAGTGTTCATGCAAATTCGCTACCATTCTGCCAGTTAATTTGTGAATGCGAAACGATTAACCGACAGAACATGTTCGAAAATTGGGTGTTATGACCCCTTCAAACACTCCCGCTTCCCCTGATCCTATAGGTATAAAGCAAAGTATCGGAGGTGTTTTTTTTTTTTTTTTTAGTGACAAGACTTGGAGATTATTAGTCTGAATCACAAAGCAGATTTTTATAGGCATATGAGAGCATTAAAAGACAAGCCCTATTTTTGTAAAATTTTTTTGCAAGTCAAATTAATATTTAAAGTGTGCATTTTGTGTACCAAAATGTACTAATGAAAAAAAAAATGTTAGTGCTCCCTGAAGTAGCAAAAAATAAGTGTGCACTCAAATTCCACATTCTACAAATTCTAATCTTTTCAGGCACAGAAAAGAAGCTTTGCCCTGTGCAATGAACCAAAATAAATCTCTTCAAATGAATATTAAAAGCACAGTGATTAAACAGGTTTCAAGAAAATGAACAAAAACATTTTAAACAGGTGTGGCACCTACACAATCAGGAGCGCTAAGTCTTGCATATTTGTAACTAGTTACACTCAAGCAGCTGTTTGCCTTTTTTCTTTCTGTAGACATTATTTAAATGAGAGAGCAAATCTAATTGTTAACAGGCTGACATATGTGTCCTTGAGTGCGAACAATGCATGCACAATGCTGTGTATTAACCTGGTGAGAAGTGTATGGTTTTTATGACTAAAAATGTCAAGTTGACAATGCTAACAAAGCATTATTACATATTTGCACATTTAATATGAAGGCTAAAAGAGTCATAAAACGCTCGATCTAAAACGACAATGCGAAACCACCGACATCCACACGCACTAACTAGGCGACGTCAGCATAAGTAGTTCTTTGCCTATCGAGGATTGCAAAACTCTTCGGTACTTGCGAGTGCATGCAATTCAAACACCTATCAGCGCCTTTGCCATAAGCAATAGGCACCAACTTGAACTCTGTAGCTGACGTCATATTAAGCAGCATTCTTGTGGGATGCCTCTTGCACGCGCTCACAGATGCCGTAGAGTTCTGCGTTCCTAGATAGTCAAAGCGTCTATGCAGGCTCATTCAGGCTGATGATATAGTTAGAGCATGTGGCTACTGATGGTGCCGCATTGTCGTTGTTAAGTGACCTTTTCACAACCTCTTTAAAGAGTAAACGAAATATCACATATCAAGCTAATCTTATGATGCACACAAAACAGGCACTTTCAGTTTTTTCTTCGCAACTGTTGGGTAGTGTAACATTTTTCCTTGCATCTTTGCAAAAAAACTGTTTAAAGAGAAAGTTCATGCAGCAAAATAATGAGTGATTCAGTTAACATGACAGAAAATGTAAAAAATGACATTTTAAAAAGAAATTTGCACTTGGCCCCGTACCTTAATTAAAAAAAAATCACTTCAGCCATTGAAATAAAAAAGAAACTAGTCCACATACTCCATTACTAATTGCATGATCTTCACTTTCAGCTCTAACTGTCACTTTTCTGGCATCTTCTCAAAGTATTTAGCAAGGCACAGCCCAAAATATTCATGTTCGTTTCTTGACTCAGTTTTCTTCAATGTCTCGCACAAGTCTTGCACATTTTGAGTAATTCTATCTAACTCTTCTTCATTCTTTCTTTTGCGACTTCTTCGCTGGGTTGGTGTTGACCCGGCACTTCCATCGGCGACAGCAGGCTCTGGTGCAGTCCTCTCTTGGGTGTTTGGGCAAACAACCCCTGGAGGCCTGAAAGCATCATCGTCTGAATGTGCAGAAGCTGGCAATCAGCTGGCAATTGTCACAGTAGGACTGTTTCACCGCTGCACGACGACGGCTAACAGATCACACAGTTGCATTTGTCGTATGCTTCTCGTTAACACTCACACCGGTGCTACAGTGCAATTCATTCACGTAAACACGCACATCGAAGCTTCAGTAGAATTCGTTCACGTAAACACGCACATCGGAGCTACAGCTGAATTCGTTCGTGTCAGTGACATCATGCACTACAGCTCAACGGAGTTCGTACGCCGATGTAAACGATGATCACATGTCACTAGCTTGGCATCACACGCTACTGCAAAGGCATCAGACAAGCCTCAAGCACTCTTTCTATGTAATATTTTTTTTCTTTTTTTAGCCAGCTGAGACGTAAAAAACTTAACTTTCGTTGTCTGAGTTTGTCCCGTCAGCTTCCACCGAGGAATGCAAACGAAGCACACATCTTTTTCGGCATCCGGCTAGTGTCGATCATCCTGACTTGTATCATCGGAAGCATCTTACCACCACAGCCCACTGACTTCGAGCACAACGTATGGAGATGAAAGCACAGGCGCAGTACAATCGCCGATACGATGTTTTCACACGGCCAACGACCACACTGAAACTGGCAGGCACTCGCTAGCAAGCCGGCAGGTACTCGCTGGATTTGTCGGCGTCACTCGCACTCGGCACGAAATTGAGTCACGCTGGTAGAACTCGCAGACATTCGTCGTGTCATTCTAGATGACGAAGCGGTCATACAGGAACGTTTGGAGTAGTTTTCGTGCTTGCCTCTAGCACTCGGCCGTGCCTTCGAAGCGGCAGCCATTAGGCCCAGCACTCGGAGTCATCGCGGCCTCTGGTTGGTTGGCGCGCGGCCTCTGGTTGGTCGGCGCCGCTGTACGCGTGGTGACGTAGCGTACGCGAGGCGAAATATCAAGCCCGGCTTGATCCCTTGCGCCAGCTCGCGTATGCCCCTCCGACGTCGACGCCGAGAGGCGCATTTGACGCTCGTCACCAGATTTTGGAAATTTGGTGAAATTCTGGAGCTTCTGGTGGCCAGGCCTGCAAACTTCCTCACCAGCCAACATCTGGTGAAATCTGGGGAAAATCAGTCTACCAACTTACGCCTACCATGGTTGCTCATCCCATAGAGTTTCCCAATGTACACTAGAGGGAACTCTGGCGCTAGTGTCTATGGGAGCTGCAATGCACAGCGCTTCAGCGAGCATGGGAATGATGCACGGAGGAAGGAAAGGTAAGGAGAGGGCATGCCCAGCCGGTGCAGGGCGTAAAAAATGTGGCGGAAATGACATCATGGCGGCCATATTCACTAGGCACAATGGCGGCGTTGCTATGGTTACGTGTTGCGCAGTGGAGCTGGTCTAGCAGTCAGCGGCCGCGGCTGGCGGCGGAATGTGTGCCTGTCCAGGTCTCGTGCTGAGCCGTGGCGGACAATATCTGTGCTCTGCGCCGCGTTATTGGTTACGCAGTGTTCTCCTGGTTGTTACATTACTCTTAGCAACGTTTACAAATCCCTTTGTCCATCACGGGGTTTCAACAGTGCGTAGAACAAGTGCATATCCATGTGTCATGCGGCGGATGACGCGGATGAAGCAGTTAGTGTTCAGCGAAATTGCGTTGGGCACCATGACGAAGCTGAATGACGACGAACGCCTTGCAGGTCAGTGACGGTTAAGCAGTGCTCCTGCTTGTGACAACGGACGACGCTGTTGAGCCCAGCAAGACGCCGTGAAGACCATGTGCACATACGTAGTTTCGTGTTGTGTGCGTACAGTAACAACTTGCATGTGCGTATTAAAACACCTTTTCTGTTCCGCTTGGTACACTCTCCACCAGCATTGCATGTAATCTCAACGTAACAGCAACCACGTTCAACTGTCACTAGCACCGTGCTCAAAGTCACCACGGTCGCAGAATGGTGACGCCGGTGAGTTTCACGCGGAACACGGACACAGTGGCAGGACGCTGTGTCGGCCGCGTGGCGGAATGCAACCGTAGAAGGCGCACGACCGATCGTGTTGTCTGTACAGTTGCTGAATTAATGACGTGAAAGCACTCGCCGTTGACAGTACATCTAGCGCGCGTTCTCTCGTAGTTGCTTCGTTGTCGGCGAGCTGTTGTCACTCCCTGTTATTACTCGGACGAAGCGATTTCGCTGAAGGTGTCCCGCTGGCTCAGAGTCATGAGCCCAGTTTCATTAGTTTCGGATCGTTCGCGACACACGCGCTGCGCAGCCCACGTGCTTTCCGAGCCGGAGAGGGAGTCGCGCCTTTTGCTTCGCATTCATAAGTAAACAAGAGAGGAGAATTTGCCTACTCAATATGGCCGACTTCCGGCTTCATCGCGGCTTCACAACGGGTGACGTCAGGGCCTCTCCTTACCTTTTTCCTTCCTCCGTGTGGGTAGTACACACATTTGTCTAAACTTCGTACTTCTGGCCTGCTTTTGGCTCCTTGTGTGTTCGTGTGGCTTGAAGCTGTTTTCTCACGAAACAAAAATCAGCAAATGTTCAGTGATTGCGCTTCACCACCCTATTTTTTTCGAATTACCTTTCCGAATTGGGTCAGGAAGTTCAAAAGGGTTGAATCTTTCTTTCAAAACAAAATCGAAACACAGCAATAAACGAAGCCGCAAGTATGATTCGCCACCCGCAAGTACGAAAACTAGGCAAATGTGTGTACTACCCATCATTCCTATGGTCGCTGAACGATCGCAGCGCCAGAGTGCCCTCTAGTTAATTTGAGAAACTCTATGGCTCATCCAACCTTTTAACACTAATAGCGCCTGTGACCACCCAATTCTAAGGCTTGCACAATATAGTTTATATTCTCATATGCCTATTGACTTGTATTATTTGTCTATTGACTGTACTCTTCATTTAATACCTGTGCTGTTGCGCCACCGCTAGGGCATAGTTGGAGTGCACGTAGCACGAAAGCTTCTTTCTACAACGCATGCCTAGTTAGAAGAGGCTTCAGTAGACGGCGCCAGCTGTCATAGTGAAGGAATGCAGTTACCGCGACAAGAGCAACGCTGGTTGGGTGCGCTAGGCTGCCGACACCTTCCAGTTGTCATTGTTGTCAAGGGGCCAGCCAGCACACGTGCATTTGCTTCAGTCGGTACGATCGGTACAGCCGCTCCGCTCGTTTTGCAGCTTTATAACGACGTCTAGCCTGTATGAATTTGGTGGCCTAAGATCATGGGCAAATGGCATCGTGATTTGGTAAGTTTGTCAGTAATTATTTATTTGTGTTTCTTTATTCACAGCGTTTCCACAAATGCACCGATTCTTTGTTCTAGACTCAACCGCTTCATGCTGTCGCCATGAATGGTAAACGCAAGTCAACTTCGGACGGAGATCCGGGAGATGAGAATGCAGGCTGTGCCAAGACAGTAAAGAGAGCCCGCAAGTCCTATGAAGACAGCAGAAAGTACCTTGAATTTTGGGAAACAGAATTCCCATGGCTTACAGGTGCAATATCACAAGGTACCAACCTTCCATTCTGCAAATTGCGTCGCAGATATCTGCAACCACCTCGTGGCACTCTAACTAAACATGCTCAGGGAGGTCAGCACAAAGGGACTGTAAAGGCTGCACCGGTTTCTAGGACCCTGAATTTCCCGAAGAAGTCAAATCTGTCAGATGAAGTAAAACGTGCCGAGTTGGAGCTAGCCCTTACAACCTACTGCCACTGCTCTACATTGGCAAATGACCATTTAGAGAAGTGATAAAAAAATGGAAAAGGGAGCTCTGTTGAACACCTGAGTCTTCACCGTACCAAGTGTACTGCTATAATCAATTCTGTATTGTCTCGTTCACTTCGAGACGAAGTCGTTGCTGACATAAAAGGCAAAATGTTCTTCCTTATGATGAATGAGAGCACGGACATCACAGTGGAGAAATTGCTCGCAATCTGCGCACGCTATTTTAGTGAAAAATCTGGCGAAGTGATGACTGCATTCTTGGGTCTTTATCTAGTGATCCACGCCACTGGCGAGGCACTTTTTCAGATTGTCAGGGATTGCCTTTCTGAGTATGGGATTTGCCTTAGGGATTGTGTTGGCATTGCATGCGATGGTGCTGCCGTAATGGTCGGTGTACACAACAACGTCTGGTCAAGAATTTAGGAGGAGTCGCCTAATTGCATCTTGAACAAATGTGTATGCCATTCCTTGGCTATTTGCGTGCAAAAGGCATTCGGAACCCTGCCTTCTAGTCTCGGCTATCTCCTTGCCGAAATCCCAGCGTGGTTTGCAAACAGTACACTTTGACGTCATACTTACAAGGAACTTTTTGAAAACATGAATGAACAAGATGCGGGAGCACAAAATGACCAGAAATATTGCAACATGCCTTTTTTTGAAGCTATCTGCCACACGTTGGCTAGTTCGAGGGCATGTAATCAATGAGGTTTCTCCGACACTGGAACGAGCTGAAGGCTTACTTTACATTGTTTGGAGAAGGTACTCAAGAAGTCAGGTAGAAAGCTCGATTGATCCATGACATGTTGTGTGACGATGCAAACTACCTTTACTTCATCCTTTTTGTCTCCAGTCGTCTCGGAATTTGAAAAAAATGGATGCTTTCTTCCCATCAGTCAACATTGATCCAGATAAAATGTACAAAGAGCTCGACTACTCCATCGAACACTGAAGTGAAGAATTTTCTACAAACAAGGGCACCGACTCTCTGTGGGAGTGACAGACTTTGGAGCTCAGTTTGTCAGTGAACTCCTCCGTTGTCAGCCATCAGGAGTCAAATCTCAACAAAGCTGCCATGCAAGGGTTAAAACAGCGTTTCCAAGAGTTTCTGATGGACCTACTGAAAGAGTGGAAAAGCGTCTTCCCTCCAATCAAGCCATTTTTCAGGGCATGAGTGGACTTCATCCTTCGCGAGTGTTGTCCCAAACGGCTCGAATTCCCGTTTTACAACTTCCACTTCAACATCTGACCAAAGAAAACCTGGACATTATAGAAATGCAATACAGAGAATCATTATGCATTCCTAAAAGGAGGAGGCCGTCTTTGAAGGCAAAATTCCTGAGAATTCCCTTGCATTCTGGGCCGGAATTTTCAAATTCGAAAATGGCATGGGCGAAAAGCCCTACAGGAACTTACGCTGTATGCACTGGCATGCCTTTCGTGCCCCGTGTCCAATGATGGGTGGTGGAGCGTGTGTTCAGCCAAGTTACATGCGTGAAGACGAAGTACCGAAACAAAATGTGTCTGAAAATTTTGGATACAATTGTACGAATTCGCTCAGCGTTGTATACCAGAGAGGGGGTGTTGTGTGAAGTTCAATATTACAAAAGATATGCTGAGCAGATTTGGTTCAGGCATCTACAATGCCGCAAGTGATGATTAAGGTATAAGACCAAGTTTGAATTGCGAGTTTTTTTCATTTGTCAAATTTTGCTTTTGGTCATGATCAATGCGCAAATTATTGCCCGTAATATTGCTGAAGAAAGTTTCTGTCTATGCAGTTCATTTCTAAATGTGTCATTGCAATAATGACAACAAAATGCATTTGACATTTAAAGAAAGTTGGCATTGAGTCTGGCCTCTACACTACATGTGCTTGCTGGGCAAGTGATCGGCACTGCATCGTAAAAATATCCCGTCCGCGCTCATGCAGCAAAACAACCTAGAAAAAAAAAGAAAAAGAAATGGCGGGTTGGCGGTCAAGGAAGGCATACTGAAGAAGGATCTAGGATGGTACCAGCTATAAATATCGAGATTTTTAGCACTCCTGATCCTCATGTGTAAGCGCTGTATCTGTGTCAAAATTTTTTTTGATTTTCTTAGAATCTATATCTTCGGTATTTTTCCATGAGGGAACAATCATCACTTTTTGCTAATGACATTTTTTTCAATAAAGCTTCTAGTGCTTATTTCTAAAATTTTTTCCCAACACTTGACAAATATACCGTAAAGGCACCTCATCATGACTTTGTGAAAAATAAAATGAGTTCTTTCTGAATGTCGACTTCCTAGTCCAGGGGCTCGACGGAACACCGTCTGGCAAGAGGCATAAACAATTTTTCGGAATAAATACACTCGCTCTAGTTGCAACGTAAAAAAAAAACTTCAGCGAATGTTTGCTTATTTGAAAAACATGTTGATTTTGGGTCATTTTTATGAATTTCGCAACAATTTCAATTTCTGGTGAAATCTGCAGAAATTTTAGTGAATGTCTGGTGTCGTGCCCACTTTACATTCTGGCAACGCTGACGTCGACTGTCAGTGTTCCCACTAGTTCGGTCAAGGTTGGTTTAGGTGTTGTTGCGGCGTGTGTGTATGGATTGCGGTATTATTCCTTGCGAATGTGGTGATGTGGCTGTGATTCTCGGCCGACCGATCCTTCAAAGGGGGGAGATCGAGCGCCGTGGGTGTTTCGAGCTAGCGGTAGCGTTGAATGACCAATATCCCGCGTCGATGTGATATGCTCAAGTGCTGGCTGACTTGTGTGTGCTGTGTGGTGGTTTGTTTGACAAATTTAGTTTTCTGCTCATTTGATGATACGTTAGTGTTGGCTGGTTTATGCGAGCTGTAGCGTTGAATTACACCCGCGTAGGCGTGATCATGTTTGTGCAGACATATTTCCGAATGAGATTTAAGGTCTGACACACTGTACTGACAACACCACTGTCACACGGGTTCTTGTTTGCTATGTCGTACCCTTCTATATAGCAGTTAGATGACGGCTGCACCGTGTTTGATCCGATTAGTTTGGGCGGTTAGCGGTGACAAATACTGGTGTCACTCGAATACTTCTGATCGAGATCGACAGGTCTGTCGCTGCTGCGCCGGATCGTTTGGCGCGGACGCCCTTGCCGATTGCAATCAAACGGCCCGTGTGACCACCGGTATGATCGCACATGCGAATGCTCAAACGCTTTCTGTGCGCTCTTGTGGTCGCTAGCTTCTTGGCTGCTGGTTGCATCAGTAGACGAGCATGCAAGAAAAACAGTTTACTACATATACAAAGCTATTCTATCAAAATTATGCAGAAAAGGTGCATCATACTGGGTAGCTAGGTATGTAATAAATGGACGACCACAAATAAGCACATGTACACAGAAGGACTGAAAGCTGGGCCAGTTGGTGAGAGTACTTTAACATATTTCAACACAGCGCACCACTATGCGGGCACAAGAGCAATTTGTCCCTTCTTTAGTGTCTGTGTAGTCCTGCCCTGTGTTACATTATGTTCAAGCACATGTATATAAGTTTGGTCTTGCTAAATCAAGTATCGCATGTAAAATTGAATGACATTTCATTCTTTAAGAAGTACAATGTCATTTTGGGTCTTATTACTAATTTTCTTGCGTGTCAAAAGGATGTGATCTTTACTTCACTATCAGATTAGCACATTTGTCCCCGCTTAGTAGTCAGTGCACCATACAAGCTTTTGGTCTTCGTTGGTGCGTGTGCGCAATGTTAAACAGCATAAAGTTACATTTCTCGGCTCCTCTATATATAAATAACTTTATTTCTTGGGATAGCCACAATGATAAAGTAATATGGTTCTTGTATTGAGCGAAATTTTTCAAAATTTTGTTGGGCCTTGTAAAAGACAAGTCTACTTGTCAAAACGTCGTCTCTAGCACCCACCCCCCGTTTACAAAATTTTCTTGGCTCCCCAATGTGTAATTTTTACTAATAAATATAATAAAACTTTATCTAGCAAAACCATATTACGAAGTGTCTAATTTAGTGAAGAATTTCCATTCACCAGCAAAAATCTGTAGAATGTAATGTTGTCTTCAGACTGATTTAAAATTTTTAAAATAATTTCCTGCAACAGATTTTCCTTTTTTTCCTGCAACATATTCCTGCAACAGATTTCCTGCAACAAATTTTCCTGCAAGAGATTTGAGTATGCGCTCTGACACACCACATTGAAGCATTTATGTGCCTCGATTTACTTTTATGGAGCTGCATGCCGTAAGCCTGTGCGGAAGAACATGAATGCAGCCTTTGGTAGTGCTTTTACGTTCCAGATGGTGGCAGAGGTGACGGTGGTTGCTTTTGTTATTTCATAGCTTATGCGACAGAAGGCACTGGTCACTCTTAGCCTTTTTCTAGCTTGGAATGCTTGCACAATCACTGCATTCATTCTCCTTGACATTGCATATCGGTAACTTGTCGTAGCCTCATGTCTCCCTAGTCTGCATTACCCAGACACGATGTCTATGTGAAATTTGCCCCCTATGGATTTTTAAGACACAAAGGTCAGGCTAAAGATACTCTTTGCTATTCTAATCGGTCCATGTTCTTGTAGAAGCCACAAAGATATGGCTGTGTTTTTAATGACCAAATAATGACAAAAGGGGTCTAGGGGAGCTCAAAGTTTTGACAGTTTATTCATCATATCCTGCATCAAAAATTATAGGCAACATGTGTGGAGTAAGCTAGGCTCACATTGAGAGCATACTAACTAATCACAATCTGTGAACTGTTCTCTACCTACCAGAAAGACAAGTATC
>WOVY01002387.1:0-28768 GCA_013436015.1 Rhipicephalus annulatus
GAATTTGCGTGGTAGTCCGGTCGCCGAGGTAGCTGCGGATGGCGTCGCCCGCGCGATCGGCCGGGACAAATGTGCGTACTCGCAGGGAACGCGAGGTTTCACTACCACGATGTAGTCGTCGCGAGAGATGCGAGGAGTTTGACGCGGCGACGCCACTTGTGTTGCTTCCGCTGGCTGCGAGGACGGAGCAGAGGTAGGCACATCCCGGAGATGGCGCGCCGGCGTTCCTTGCAAGGCTGGGAATGGTGGCCCGCTGTGGCGTCTCGTTGTTGTTGAGACGCAGGCTTCGATTTCGCTTGCTTGCGTTGCCACAGTCTCACCATGTCGTCGAGGTATTCATCTTCTGGATGGCATATTTTACGGGAGGATGAAATCTCCTTGACAGCAATTTGGCTTGAGGTAGGATCATAGCCCGTACCACGTTAGCGGCCGCCATCGCCGGCTGAGAGCCCTTAGCGAGGCGGCGTTTGTAGCCGGGAGTGAAGGACGTCCCTCAAGTTGTCAAAACTGGACCCACCTGGACGAAGGTGTTGTCTAGGCGAAGCGGAGAACTTGGCGGTGACGATAAATCCAAGTTTCAGGATACCAAGGTGGATGTCCGCAGAAATAGCAGGAAATCTCCACTCTGGCGAGGCCCTCTTTGAACGAGTGCTTCGCTTCACACCAGCCCTGTAAAGGCTTGTTGAACTGTTGCCATTGCTGGCTACGAGCTGCGTTACGGCAAAACAAAAGAAGGAATCATGTGGTAATATATATGTACATACGAGTTTATATACACATATGTATGTATGTGATGTAAATGTATGTATGTATGTATGTATGTATGTATGTAATGTATGTATGTATGTATGTCTGTATGTATGTATTGTATGTATGTATGTATGTATGTATGTATGTATGTATGTATGTATGTCTGTATGTATGTATGTATGTATGTATGTATGTGTATGTGAAATCTGCTTACTTAACATTTGTCATAGTTTTTGCCCTTCCTGTTATAGTCCCTGAAAGGACTGACATAATATGTGAATAAAATAAATAATCATATTGCGGCTTTGGGACCTAAAACTTCCGATCTTATTATGGTGAGTCTATAGTTACCAATTTTTATGCCCAGCATCAAGGAAAACTGATTTATTTTTAATGTTCCTTTCCAACATCAATCTTCCTTGGACTGTTCCAAAATTATTCTGTCTGTGGAGTGTAGCACTGAACTTATACAAACCAATCCTATACATTAGTGCACCACCTGACGCAAAAAAAAATTGTCGAACTAAATGTCAGAAAATGTCAAAGCTGTTCGGCTTGACCGAAACACAGTCTCCATAATTAACAGCGTTGCCTCAGCACCCGTCACCAGTAATGTATGTTCATACGGTCATATATAAGAGTAATATTTTGTCAAATTACAGTCGCACTGATAGCATAAAAACCACAAATCCAGCCTCTCGTCTCTAGTCTCTAACAACACGTCCAAATTTCTGCGACTTGAAGTTATTTGGTAAAATATATAAGGCCCTTAACGACGCATTTATCTTATTTCCACGATATACGCCCCACAGCTTTCGTTATCGCTATTAGGTACGTATTCCATTTTGCAAAACCCGAAGTTTTTTTGCCACGCGATGCTAACAAGTTAAATCGCACTGATTACCATGCGAGTAGTTATAATCATCGTTTTCTGAAAGCATAATAACCACCATTGCACAACATGTCGAAAGTATGTTCATTGTTTCCTTTTTACTCACTGTATTTCATATTTTTCTTCCACACTCTTCCATAATTATCTTGGTCTCACAGTACACAAATAAATAAATTAGTAAGCGCATGAATAAGTAAATAAATAAATAACTAAATTTTTTATAACTCACCTGTGACTTGAAGACCAAGCTTAGGGTAAAGTTATGGTCCTGTTTTTATAAGGCGTAATGCCGCTTTATTCTATTTGGCTAATAATTTCGTGATAAAGTTATATGGCATGGTTACTTTGACTACTTTCCACTTGAATCCAATTTGCAACGCCTCTGAAACCTCCAGGTGGCGGGTTGCCAGCTTGCTCTTCTTTCTCATTCCTCTGTGTCCTTGTGAATCGTGTATGCAAATCAAAATAAATAAATAAATACGGCTCTTCAGTCCAGTTAACGTTAACCCTCCATGGATACGAGCGGACGCGATCAACTGCTTGAAATATGGCTTGAGAGCACCATCAAGGATGCATAAACAATCTTGAAAGAGCCCGCAAACGATGTGCTCGATGTCTTAACGTTCATGGCGCAGACGTCTTCGAAACAAACGGAACAAAGGATTTGTCTTTTATTTTTCGTGACGTAACTGCGCGCGGCGAAACAGCGTGCGGAAGCCGCTGCGTGCAGTTGCGTTACGTTATCTTAACGTCCACAAATTAGTAGGCGAGACAGGCACCATAAGTCACTCCCATCGACTTCTGCGGCTTTCTTTTATCATCATCAATACAGCACTGTGATAACCCGCGCACGAGCGCCTTTGGTGCATTTCTAGAAATAAATTATGCTTATCCGCAACTCAGTCGGACGACTTACCTGGTACATTGCATATGTTTCCGTGGCCCATTTTATACCGGTAGAGTGGAGCAAAACGAAGGGTATTATCAACAGTATCATGATTTACGGTTTTGAATGATCGCATTCACACACAAAATTTGAGACTGCCACATGATTTTCACTCACTCAACTGCTGACTTTATTTTCTTGTAAAAAATAAAACCTAAAATGCACGTAGAAAAATACATGAAAAACGAGGAAAGTATCGCTCATGACAACATGACTAGCCCTTAGTTCAGCGGCACCACAGAGACAGAAAGACACGTGAGAGAAAAACATACCGAATGTTTCGCAAAGAAAAAAAAGATGCACTGAAGGTAGTCATGCATGGCTCAAGCAGTATCTCTTTACGAGCACACTGGCTCGTCTACGCAGGTCAGCGGTGAGTATAGTCAACTTTATTAATACAGAAATGGCGAACGGAGTTCACGGAGTGATGACCGTATCTTTTCCACTGTCTTTGGCCGTCCATTGGTATTAGAGCACGACTCTCCTCTGGCGAGCTGTATACTGCTGCGCTAATTTTGTTGCTATACAGTTTCTCTTATGGTTAACAGATATATGTCAGTGAAGTTATTTCAGACATCTTCGAAAGGCAGGAAACGATTGGAGCCGCCTGCGAGCCTCCGGCAACAATACCCTGACACTGTGTTGACATAAACGTCGGTTTTTGTGTTTGTCCGAGCGGAAACTATCCTTTATGGCGTCATATTATTGCCCGCGTATGTGCGTCCTACATGCATGTAGACGGCCTGCGAAAGCAATTTCAGTCGGTTGGCTGTGCGTGCAGCATCGGATAAACTTGACGCCATTGAATGAAGCCGAGATCGACACTTTACAAGGGCCGGAACGAGCGCAACACGCAAGGCACTGTCCCACGGCGCAAAACTAGCATTTTCATACACACGACATAACTGACAAAACTCTAGCACAAGAGGTAACAACCGACGGACGGCCAAGACAACCGAACTTCTCTTTAGGCCTTCGGTGGTTCGCTGTTATGGCAAATTGCATCTTTATTTAGATTTTACTGTGAACGGAAAAAGGTAAGTAATCTGAACAACTGTGGTATCAAGAGAAAAATGTTTATGTACGCATTTTTCAGCTTGAACGTGCCAGTTTGTTTCAGTTTGAACTTGAGCCATGCTTATATACCTTGTGCTCTAAAGAACACAAAATTCATGTATTATCTACTCACAACGAAGAAGAAAGGACAGCATCACCCAAAAAAGTAGATTAAAAAATGAAACTAATGTCGAGCGTGCACAGACATGGGTCAGATGGCACAATGAGAACTCTTGTCAACATGGCGGGTGCATGTATAGACTGTGTACAACCACGTGACGTGTCCTGTTCACACGCAGAAGCAGTCTATGTACGGTTCTTGCGGACCTCCTCAACTTAGCAAGACAGCGACATATGCGTTACACTGAAACCTGTCATCATATATACTGTTCATACCTCAGACAGCCAGCGTCATACGAGGTATATAAGTATATAGGCGGTAGGATTGTCGTTACACAAACGCGTTCCTGTATGACGCTGACGAAGCCCAACAAGCGGCAAGACTAAATCGATCTAGTTGAAGCAAGGTATATTCTAATAAAATTCAGTTCTCACGCCGTGGAAGACCGAAGTTTCCTTGCTTGAATATGACAACGAAACCCACAACCTTCTGGTGTGTACGCCAGCATGACGTCACAAACTACAATGCGTTTTTGACGGCACAGGAAAATATACTCCTATGTAGAGCTATACGATAGAAGTGCGGTAACGCCCCGAAGGGTAGTTTTATGCCTTCCTTTAAATAGCTCGGGAGACCTTGCAGTGCCACCTTGCAGTGCAGTGATCACGACTCAATATTGGATGTTTACGTGGGCCGTGCATGCTCGTACCCCCTCGCCGGTTGTGTGTGTGTGTGATTGGTGTTCCACTCAAAAAGGAGGAGCCCGACAGGGCTTATAACGACGCTGCAGAGTGCGGGACGTCGCTCTGAACTGTGTAGCGGTTCAACCACCACGTTCATGGTTTGTGAACTCCTAATTTCATGCTGTAAATATTTGTAAATAGCGCCATAAACCTGTTTGTTTTTCGTATCCCATCTTGTGAGCGTTCGTTTCCTCCACCCGTAGCTACACCACGCTACCACAAGAGACCGGGTAGACCCCGGTCCGCAACACCGGGTGCTCAACGCTGGGATTGGAGCGACTACACGTCGAACAGCGCAGAGAGCCGCAACAAATAGTGATCAGCGGTGGATACGACTCAGCACCGGGATCCACAACAACTGGTGGCAGCGGTGGGATCTACAACAATGCCCACTTAACTTCGCCTCCCTCTAGCGTTTGCCTTCTCTGGAAATCCAGTCAGTTACCCTTAATGGCCAGCGGTTATCCTGCCAACGCACTAAGCCTCCCCACTCGTGTCCATTTCTTCTTTTTTTTATTATTTCAACTGATATTCTTAACCCCGATTTGCTCCTTGACCCCTCTGCTCTCCTTTTGTATCTTAAGGTTACACCTATCGCTTCCTTTTCCATCGTATGTCTTTCCATGTAAATGTAACACAGGATATTGTTTTCACGATAAACCAGTATAAATAGGAACGGCCACGGTAAACCAACCCAGAAATGCCACGCAAGCAGGGATATTATGACTACATACAGTGAACTGGTGCGGGAACCTTACGGTAGCGGCGCCACCTGCTTTTTGGTTTCTGCACCTCCTTTTAACATTATCCCAAGTTTTTTTTTTACACAGCGTTCCATAAAGTAGAGACCATTTGGCACTGTTGTGACGTAAGTCGCGTGGCCTATTTGCGCATTTACAAGCTACGTGCTGAGATAGCATGTGCATATACAACGGCCGGAGCATCGCGATGTAAAACAATACTGCACACAGGAAAATAGGAACAAACAACATTTTGTGCTCTATGGTTCTACATAAAGTATCGCAGCATGTAGCCACGAAGGAAAACTAGAGAGAGAGAGAGAGAGAGAGAGAGAGAGAGGAAAGGCAGGGATGGTAACCAGTTCGGCATAACCGGTACGCTGCCCTGCATTTAGTCTGGCTGATGTCATGCAGCCAGACAAAATTACTAACGCATGATACTAAGTTAAATATATAGTTGCTAAGATAAAAACAGTTCTCGCTAGACAAGGTAGTCACAATGAAAATAATGGACCCACGAGTACTTTTTTTTGAGCGCTGGCGGCTGTGACATACGTTCTAAGGAAACGCAAAATGCCTTCTGCATGCTTACACTGTGCTTCTTCGTATTCACATACACATCTAAAAAATTGTAAAAACGCGATATTGTATACCTTCGTACCATACGGTAAAAAAACACAATTTCCGAGAAAACATGAATTACGAATAGTTTCCTGAGGTCCATTAAACGCGAGATCATTTTTTGTGGCCATGCACTGTACTGGTCTGTACACGGTGCTATTCGGGACAAAATGCACGAACTAACCACGTATGTCGATTTACATGGTATCAATCTAGCGACAGCACACGCTAAATTGATTGCCAAATCGCAACAGACATCCAAATCAACACTACTGCTTTAAAGGGTGCTAGTGTCTTCCGAGATACTCACGACCCCATCCCGCTTCTTCTTCAATGATAAGCACGGATTCACAGAGGGCAGGGTCTACAATCTTCGAGTGGATAGTCAGGCTTACGTACTTCGGTGAACGAGCGGAACTAATGAATAATGCGGTCAGCCTCCAGTATCGTGAACCAAGGAACACAACCACGTGCAAACGTCAAAGCAGAGATCACGGAGTGCATCGGAAGAAGCAAACGATTCCTCTGGGATTGAGCACTATGCTAAACATCGCCGAATTCCGTCATCCCAATATACGGCGGACATTTGGGCCAGTCAGAAAGACGCTATAGCACCAGCTGTTGGCCCAACGTTGCCACAATGCCGTGAATGGTGCCTTAACGTTGTAGACATTGCTTCAAAGTTACGGCAACAAAGCGTGCTACTTAGGTGTAATGAACATCTGTGCCAATCAAAGAGAATACGACAGCGGTATCGAAAAGATGGCAGAATTTGACAATGCCCAGATTGGTTGAAGGATAACGTCCCAAAACCATCATATGATTATGAGACACGGCGTAGTGATTGCTGCAGCATCACATCTTTGGAGCCGAAAACACGGGTTCTTCGTGCAACCCGATGATGACTTGGAGCGTTCAGGGTTCTCGCGGAGAAATGTAGACTTCGCGAAAAGAAAATGTGTCGCCAGTATCGAAATACTGGCGACACATTTGGGGATCGAAATACGTATTGCAGAACGATCCGTGCAGACGTCATCGCAGTGGCCAGCGCGTCGGTCAGCTGACGACCGCACGCTGCCCGGACTCGTACGTTGGATTCTGGAAGTTGGACACGGCATTCTTGAAGATGGGGTTCGTGTCCTGCGATGAGAAAAACGGGAGCATAGTTCACTCGCATTATCAACGCGCGCGGGAATCAGAACAGATAGAAAGCCAATGAAAGCAGTTCCCCGCGAAAGCGGTCAACGACGACAGGATGGGAACGTCACCTGAGGTCGTACCAATTCACCATATCCTCCACACTGCTTACCAAAGCAAATATAGTGCCTTGAACACAAAAGGTGTTCATAAACGACGTAGGTTAATTATCTCCAAACGATATGACGATCTAATAGTAGTGAGAGCAGAATTATGGGCAAGTTTATTCGATTGCTTAAGCCTGCGCAACCAATAAAGACACGAACGCAAGAGTGAGTGTGTCTGAATTCTCACGTCCATGCATGTCTTTCTTGTCGCGCAGTCATAATCAACTAATGACAGTCCTTTGTTTAACTCACTGAAAAGCTCCTTAATCAGGGGAGCTTTAGAAAAAAAAAGTGTATTACCAAGTAGCATCGACGGGTCACCAAATTTAGGTGCTAAACCACTTCAGACACACATTCCTTGAGAATTACATCGACATAAATTTCGCCCTCATTAGTTGAAAATAAAATGAAAGACGAAGCTTGATGCTTGAATTTTGTGCTTAAACGTCAGCGCCTGAACTTCAACATGACTTAGAAGTGTGGCAGCTTGGGCTAGTTGGTATGACATGACGATAGTTATAGTGCCAGTGCGCTCGTGTCCTTCTTGTCTCTTTGTCGTCGTTCTGTTCTCGCGCTATAACTACCTTCAATATGACGGCGCAGGTTTGGAAGCGCTTCTCCTTTCTTTTTTGTTTTTTGTGGAGCTCGCTATGCTAACCCTGATTCCCTCAGAGCACAACGCGATTGATGTTTACCGATAAAGAACTACGTATACGCCCGAACGTACTTCTTCAAGCCCAAGCGGACGCCTTCAGTCAGGATAAGGGGGATGCAGGTGGGGGAGGCGAACACCCCTGACAACGTCAGTGCATGGTTCACTTTCACGTACCAGGTTGGAAAAGCATCAGGCAGGTGGCAGGCGCATCTTCAGTCAGCGTCGTTATACGAGCAAGGAACCACTGTTTCAGCTCGAGACTAGATCCCACATGTATGTTTGTGCACCTCAGCGAATCGTCTATGGTCGAGCATCCGGGAGGGCACGTATACGTTCTAACGCCATACGGTAAGTCACACACGCCACATGTATAAGCCGCTCTGCTGGGGCCACGGCTGACATATACACTCACCGTTCCCCACTGGGTGTTCTTGATCTCCTTGTCGAACTTCTCGTACTCGACGCGGTCCCTGAGGTAGACGAGGAAGCGAGCGATGCACACCACGAGCAGGCCGACCAGCACGATGCCGCCCACCAGGCCTCCCACGATGTACCACGTGAGCGCCTCGCGGCCGCAGTCTGCAACGGCGTGATTGATTGATTGATATGTGGGGTTTAACGTCCCAAAACCACTATATGATTATGAGAGACTATGAGTAGTGGAGGGCTCCGGAAATTTAGACCACCTGGGGTTCTTTAACGTGCACCCAAATCTGCAACGGCGTGTTGGGGAACGTTTGTCGGAGGACGACGACGGGAAGGTAAAGAGAAGTCCGACGGTTATTTCGCGGTACAATTAAGCCTCGTACCGCGAAATTTAGGGACACGCAGAAGACCGCCAATCTTTGAAAAACACATGTTTGAATGCGAAAATACGGGGATCAAAAATGCATTACTAATAAGGTCAAAACCTGAACTGGCTACATCACCATCGAGAAAAAATCAAAATATAGAAATACAGCGACATCAATGAGTACATAATCTCGCTATTTGCTTTAGCAGGATGACACGTGCAGATTCAGTCACGAAGAACTCGTATCTTCGGAACGAGTTCAGTGCGCTAGCGAGTGCGAAGCCAGCGCCGAACGTGCCGGGTTGGTACATCCTATACGTACAGGGCGGGCAAAATGCGCTTTAGAACTGCTGACTCATCTGCCAAGTAAGAATCGAACGCGGCGTTAACTGTCGTGAACATCTGCACTCTCTCTCTTTCCTGCTCGCGAGCCGTGCCCTGCATGTAAAGCAAGTCAAAAGCAATAACTTTTTATAAACTCACGATGTACAACAAGCATCAAAAATGCCTATAGCCGTTTCTCGTGAGCATAATCTTGCAAGCCAAGTAGTACCACAGCAATCTCATTTTCGATTACTCGCTGCACCCTATACCTTAACCAGAAGTGTCCGAGTACATCAGAGTAAAGGAAAATGTTCGAAAAGAAATCCAACGTGTCAAAAGATTTGATGTATCGGCTTAGAAAGATGAATCTGCACGAGAACGCCATCATATCGGCTCCTTCCTGATTCATTATGACATATGTGGTAAACATGTCTGTTTACACGCAACAATAGGGACAGCTACTTGCAACAAAGCAGGTTGTCATATATATAGAAAGACTCGCTCTCTGGATTTCGTGCCGACCGGTTGTGCCCCGCGATCTCCGACGACACCGCAGCTCTGGCCGACTGGGCTCACCCTGCGCCATCTCCTGACGCCGACAAGAGCTCTCGCCGAATGGTGCCCCGTCCTCGGATTCCTGCGACCGTGTCCGTCTTTCCTATCTTCTTGCTTCTGCGTGTCACTGTCCCTGTGCCACGCTCTCCCTCTCTATACCTTTATTCCTATCCTTTTATTCCCTCCTTACCCTTATCCCTAGTGAGCTACTGTTGAGGTGTCCTCCCCCTGATAGACAGTTACGGGGCTCACTCTTCTTTTTATTCAATATCACTCACACACATGTATATACAAAATAACGCACTCGGAACAACCAACACTCGAAGACGACACGATTTCATTAGGTGTCACGTCTCGATCCTCACCTTTCGTGGTCTGCGCCCTGATGACCAGTTCGTTCTGCTCGTCGTAGGAATAGACGAACGAGAAGGAGCAGCTGTCGTCGTCCTTGAAGATACACTTGCGCTCCTCGGGATCAGTGGCTGCGAGACGAAGGACATCTTACGCTTTCATTTTCGAGACGCAGCCGTCTTTGGAGATGTTACGCGAACACAGACGGCTAAATTTTGTACGAAATCGCCCTGAAGTCGTCACGAATCAAGCACCGAGCACATCGGTGCGACCACGGTGCGTGGCGCTTCGCGCATGATAAGAATGGTCGCGTCTCTTGTTGCTTCTACGAAACACACTAGTTTAGATAGTAAAAAGTGGCGATCCAAGATGCAGCGTGGTACATTTCTCATATTCAGCTCATAAAAAGAAAGAAAAACAGATAGGCAAGGAGGCGCGGGAAGGGGATGGCAGGACATAAAGAGAAAACCAAGATGCCAAAGATGATATGGCAATAATTATATTCGAAAGTGCATCCCAATTATTTAGCGATGAAATAACCTTGAAACTAACAATTAGACGAACTCTCACATGTTTGACGCAATACCGACCACAAGGTAGGGGCGGCGTCGGCGGGGGGTATGCGGAGGCTAGAGCCTCCCTCCCCAATATTTCCACCTGCCCCCCTTCCCCCCCGAGAGCAAGCATAATGTAAACACAACACATATGTTCCCAGCTTACCTGCTGCCCTAAAGGAACACATTTAACGTGGCTATACTTGCCCCCCCCCCCCCTGGTAAACAAATTCTGGCACCACCCCTGACCACAGGGTGGAGAGTGCGCACTAGCCATTTAATCACTAAGCTATCTAACTTTTTAAACTTACTGACACTGGTCTGCATTACCTGTTTTCCATTTCCGCAAAACCCGAGAACGAACCCCATAGGAAAGACGAAAATGATATAGCCAGCGGACGCGCGCATGCAATGACTAAACGTGTATGAACAAAGAACAATGACTATAAACGTCTATGAAGCGCTGTTTCTGATGGAGGTTGGTGTTGGTGCAAACCATTTCACCGACCAAGATGAACCCAAGAAACGGCGAGAAAGCTTACGCACCTTCGGCGACGTCCACGGGCTGTATGTTGAGCGAGCTGCAGTTGAAGCGGCACTCTTCCTCGCTCATCTCGCCCGACTGGAAAACGACGCACTGGACGCAGCTGCGGAACTCCGAGCACCGGCCCACACAGGCCTGCGAAGCGCATGGCCACCATCCTTCATAAAATAGCAACTGCGCTGTTCACCAACAGGACGGTAACAGGCTAAAGGTTTGTGCCCCGACCCACCGGATTGAACAAATAAGTAAATAAAACGGCGGTAGCCCCCCATCACCAATAGTAATACCGGGGGTTTGACGTGCCAATCTACTCTACGATTAATAAACACACACCTTAGTGGAGGGCTGCGGAAATTAAGACCGTCCGGCGTTCTTTAATGTGCACTGAAATCACACACTACACAGGCCTCCATCGTACACACAGCACATGTCACCTTCATCGAAAATGGGACCACCGCAGCCGGCATCGAACCGCGGCCCTCGGTTCCGCAGCATGTAACCGTAACGAACGTATACCCCCGTGACGAGTGTAACGCTATAGGCACCCGACAGTAAACCAGAGGGCGCGACGAACCTCTTTGGGCCGCCTCAGCATTGTTGGTACCGACCGCCAGGGATACCAAGAAAGTGAAACTCTCGCTGAACGCATTGAGACGCTTGTAAATGCCCTTTCTGACGCGTTTTCAAAGAACGCTTATAATCAGCCAAGACCCCCCCGCTCACAACTAAAAAAAGAAAATAATATGCACGTGCAACTTGCAAGTCCGGTGTTGCTGCGTCTACTCGCTAGGTTACGCATTGGAAGACTCGGTTTTGCTGCGCCTTCTAGCTAGGCTGTGTGTTCTGGCGCTACCATCAGATCTCGTAAACTGCATTGCCGGGTTCCTATAAAACAGTGCATCAAGTCACGCGCCTTCGCGATGCATTGCGCCGCGCGTGGGTGAACACGGGTATAGAGTGCACGTACCGCGCAGTCCTGGCAGAATGGTCCGGCGAAGCGTCCCCGGGCGTCGGCGTGGCACACGCAGCGTCCGCAAACGCACTCCCCGTGGCCCGAGCACAGGCGGCCGCTGTCCTGAGGCGCCACGCACGTCTCAACGCTTGTGGGGCACTCGCACGCCGAGCCCTGCCATCCGGGTCGGCAGCGGCACTCGCCGCCGCAGCAGACGCCCCGCTCGGGTCCTCCGCAGACGCGGCCCTCGGAGTCGCGCTCGCACGAGAACGTGTCGCACTCGCACCACTGGCCGAACACGCGGCCTCCCGGAACGCCCTGCGTCAGGACACGTACACTTGCGTGAACATGCGAATCCTGCGCGGCGCGGGGGCCATACTCGTATCCGTGACATCTGCAGCTAGGAAGGCATGCAGCCAGCTGCGTCTGTATAAGGGAAACAACTCTTTCCTAGAACAAATGGAAAGTCAAAGGGGAAGCACACATGCAAACTGAAGACAGAGTAACAGGAAATAATGTAAAGAAGATGAAGAGAGAAAGAGGGTAAGAGATTGTAAGAGATATATAACTTAAGCTATCCTTCGTTTCCTGTCTCTGCACAATCATATCCACAACGGTCTCATCGATTTCCTCACGAGACGAAGGACAAACACTATCGGTTTTAATTGAGTGTGCAAGATGAGTAAGAATCAGCTACTTGAAAACAAAAAGAAAAAAGAGCACGAACAATGCTCAAATGAAATTACTTTGTATTACCTCACGTGTTCCGTTATTTGCAAGTGCTGACCATCAAGATATTTGTCATCGACATTGGAGAAGTACGCGGTAAGTATGTCATTAGCGGAGTTCGTTGACTTACATGTCTGAAAATGAGCTATATACATGCAGGCCAAATGAGCGCTTATCGCGCAATCGGCAGCTGCCGCGGGCACGAAAACGACGCCTGCATGCCCGTTATGAGAAAAAAAAAAGATCATCACAAAATGCGAGAGGTGTTACTGCTGCGTGCATTGTATACTCACTGGTGGATCGTAGCACTTGCATTCGCCGCAGACGCAGTCGCCGCGGTGTGAACACAGCTCAGCGCTCGAGTTGTCACTGTGGGAGGAAATAGAACCAAATAACATAAACGTGCATTAGAATCATTCTCTAATAGTGACTCTCATGACCTCGAGAGACCAACACCATGCAGCCCAAGAATGGTGATGTTATGTGACTGAATATGATACGTAGCTATAGGCCAGCAACAGCCGCATGCCCCGCCGCGGTGGTCTAGTGGCTAAGGTACTCGGCTGCTGACCCGCAGGTCGCGGGTTCGATTCCCGGCTGCGGCGGCTGCATTTCCGATGGAGGCGGAAGTGTTGTAGGCCCGTGTACTCAGATTTGGGTGCACGTTAAAGAACCCCAGGTGGTCAAAATTTCCGGAGCCCTCCACTACGGCGTCTCTCATAATCATATGGTGGTTTTGGGACGTTAAACCCCACAAATCAAATCATCAGCAACAGCCGCATGTCGGTTTCACAAGCTCTCATAGAGCATCTCGCATATATGTGTGTGTGTGTGTGTTCGTTTGTTTATTGAGTGGGGGTAACACGCACTTTAGATAATTTCGTGCGTTTTTTTTATGTGTGCACGTATATGTGTATATGCATAACAAAAAGAAATGTTGGAAATTTCAGGGGGGGGGGGGGGTGAGTCGTAAATCATCCACTTCTACCCAACCCATTCGCCACCCTTCAAGCAACCTGGCTACTCACTGACACTTTCTGACGCATCGCCCCACGGGTCGCAAGTATAATACTTGACCCACATGTGTTTATATCTACATATATTGGCATGCGCAGAGTTAACCACAGCGCAACACCCCCTCCTCTCCCTCCTATAGTGAGGTTTCAAACGAAACAAGCTACGAAATGGGCAGAAAAACGAATGTGAAGCGATGACATGCATCTCACCAAAGCTTGCCTTGTTTCCCGGCTATCCGAAAGGAAATGTGGGACGTGAACAAACAGTTCCATCTAGGTGTCCTCGGGCGCCATTATTGCGAGCAATCTGCATGACCATAATTCTGCACCTACAATAATGGTTGGTTGATATGTGGGGTTTAACGTCCCAAAACCACCATACTGATTATGAGAGACGCCGTAGTGGAGGGCTCCGGAGATTTCGACCACCTGGGGTTCTTTAACGTGTACCCGAATCTGAGCACACGGGCCTAAAACGTTTCCGCCTTACAATAATGGCAGAACAGGTCCGAGAAAGTAAAGATACGAGGCAGACTTGGCAATCCCTGTCACAGGCAGGTCTGCCCCCTACCCCACTTCTGTGCGCGCACGTATGTTTTTTTTATTTTTTTACGCATAGCCGCTTCATTAAAACTTCTGTGCTGGGTCAGTTGGTGTTGAATCACGGGCGTATTCAGTACAAAACTCGAAAGCAAACGCATTCTGAAAAAAGAGAGGAAGAACACAGTGCAGAGCGGTCCGCCTCGGTGGATTAGTAAACAAGCTCGGCTGCTGACCCGAAAGGTCGCGGGTTTGATTCCGGCTGCCGTGGTAGCATTCCAATGGAGACGCAATGGTACAGGCCCATGTGCTGCGCCACGTCAGTTCACGCTCAAGAACACCGGAAATTTACGCAGCCCTCCACTACGGCGTCTGTCATATTCATCTGTCATATTCACGTCGTGGATTTAGGGCGTTCAAACCCAAAGTATTGAAATAACACAGCGCTCGCCCAGTGCGGTGTCTTCCTTTTTTTAGGATTCTTCTACTTTCCACTTTTGCGCTAAAAGATACCACGCGATAAATTATTTCACAGCATCACGCGCACGAAAGACAGCCATAATGGTTTATATAGTCAAGAGTCTGACGGAATCCCGTCTGGTCGGGGACAAACATAGTGCAAAATAACAAAAACGCCGACCAAGGTGAAATACACAAAACTTTAAAAGACGTTTCGGCTCCCCACACGTGAGCCTTGTTCACAGTGACCGCAAATGGCGTAGTGCGCTCATCTTATGCACGTGATGAAACATGCATAAGGTCTTACGCACGTGATGAAACATGCATAAACACGTGATGAAACATGCATAAGATGAGCGCACTACGCCATTTGCGGTCACTGTGAACAAGGCTCACGTGTGGGGAGCCGAAACGTCTTTTAAAGTTTTGTGTATTTCACCTTGGTCGGCGTTTTTGTTATTTTGCACTATGACCCATAATGGTTCCTTGCGTACTGACCTCCGGCACAGCGCCGTGTGCTGCTCCAGCTGGCTGCCCAGGCACTCGCAGTGCTTGCCGTAGAAGCTGGTCTCGCACTCGCAGGCGCCGCACACAGCACTGCCGCGGCCGCTGCACGAGCTGCTGTTCGCCTCCTGAGACAACCATGGGTGTATACGTGCGCGGGTATACGTGTGAGTACCGTGAAGATTAAGATACGTGTATCCTACATAATCACTCTCGTTTAGTCCAACACCGTTGAAACGACTCGCTATGAACTGGCGGTAGCATCTGCTTAATCTGGCGAGGGCGTTACCTCGAAGTGGTGATAACAGATCAAAAAGAAGAAGAAGATGCATATCTACTGTCGATCAACTCCTTCTGTTATGAGCTTTTTGATGCTGAGAGCAACTGATGAGTTCTGACGACGGAAGCTAATTCTATGTATTCTCAGGCGTACCGCTGCTTCACCCAGTATGAAATTGCCCTGCCATCATTGATGAAGAACAGCGCTTGGATAGAAAACACACTAGAACGGTCTTGTCTCCCGTTAGTCTCATCTTGTATCGTTCGAAGGAGCCGTTCTTTTACTTGTGCGTAGCAAGCGGCAGAAGCGAGCCTGCTATAAACAAAATTCATTATACTTTTCATAACGACCTCACCGCAATACAGTGAGGTAGTGAGACGAAGCGTATATGGTGTACCATGGCAAAGAAAAACGGGAATTTGAGTGAGTGCTACTTCGACAACCAACACATTCTTTAGCATGCTTTGGCGGTTCCTCCAGTGGCTAGCAGCGGGGAAGGATCACATGCTGTTACGTTTAGCACGGCAATTCGTCTGGGAAGACGCCATTGTGCGCAAGCCGGTCTGCTAAGGAGGCTTTCAACCCCATCGGTGCCCAATCTGCAAGACACTGTCCTGTAGATGTTCCAGGAAGCCGTCGGGTCTCAACGAAAGCTTCGCGAGACAAGCCTTTTGTTGAACGGGCTCGAACAACTGGGGACGGCACCACTGTGGCTGGTGTCGACTCTCGACTCGGCCAGTGTCGTCGCCGACGCGAAATCGTCACAAAAGCACCTTCAGTCCTGAAGCGTGGGAAGACGTCAAAGAAGCCGTCCCCAGGATATATCGTTTGGACTGCCTGAAGCTGAAAGCAGCATGGCCCACTGCTGACGTTCGGGTTAGCGGCCATCTCCCCGAAGGAGCTCAGCCGTTCTACTCACCCTAGCTCAACCTTCCCTCTCCGGACTCTACCTCAACGCCCAGCGGCGCCTTCAAGGCGGGGGCCGGGTGGGTCATTGTGTGGTACGCTCATGCTCCCATTGGACCATTGAGACTTCGTCACCTGATTTGTGGCGAGAGTGCTTACCACCGCCTTCTTCGGATCTTGGTGTAAAGGAGACAGCGGGCTATATAAGCCGAAGCATTTGCTGAATCATGAGCGAATCATGAACTGAATCTCTGTCGTACATTTTTCGGGATCTTCTGGATCCCTGTAAAGTTCCTATCTTTCTTCTATAATGTAAATAAATCTTCGTTCTATACCTCTTTTAACGCGTCCCCTTACTGGGCGAAGATCGGCTATGCGGACGACGGGGGAAGCCAGTAACCATGAAGACGCCCGCCGTTCCTGCCATCGACTTTCGGACCCTTAACAACTGGTGGCAGCGGTTGGATGCCATCATCAACTTCCTACCTTTAACAATGCTTAGACTTGGATAGGTTCGTTGGTTCGAATCGGCTGCCCGCGCTGCGACAACCGCGCGGACGGCCAGACAAGCCTAAATTAGTTGTGTACCAGCAGCAACGACGGATCGCTGTAGCTCTGCAGTTATGATTCCCGCATCGCCTTTTAAGTAGAATCACGCGCCACCAATTTTCGCTGTATTCCGAAGTTTGGTCCCGGTGTTTTCATCTAACCGCAACTCATGTAAGCATTGCGGTGAAGCCCAGTAAAGTACGTGCACGCTTCCGAGATCAAAGGCAACACAGCAGGCAACATGCGCGCATGCGCACTTACCACGACGTCCTGGCAGGCGCAGCGGCAGATCGGCTCCACGCGCACCTGCACGTACTCGTTCACCCCTACGGGGGATATTCGGAACGCCGTGCTCTGGCCACCCTGGACGCCGTCGCCGGGACACTGCTCCAGCTCCACGGTCACCTGGAACTCGATCTGCAGATGCATGCACACATGCAGGCCCTCAGCGTATTGCAAGAAAGAGTTCATTCACGTGCGCAGACGAGGCAACGCCTGTCGCTACGAGAGCAATGGATCGAGATATCAGTCCGTAAAGGTACATTATAAGAAAAGTCATGACAGCGCTTTCTCAAACAATATACTATTAAAGAAACAGGGGCGCAGTCAGAAAATTGGAAAATGTGAGAAAAGTACCGTATGCATGGGAATCAAGAACACACACAGAGTGCGAAGCACAGACCCTCGACAGCTATATACTTGCATGTTCCCAGTATACCTTCGTAATGCAGGATTTTCTTTTGGCCACAAGACAAAGCTTTTGATACAGTAACTAATACAAAATTTATAAAGCACGTTCGTGCCGTCAAAGTCCTTAATGGACACGACATGCGCGACAGGTTGCGTCACGCGTTCTGTGCACGGTGCTAAACGCAGTTGGAGCAGTTCAACAACTTTCCCGACCGCCGCCAGTAGCACATAGTATACAGCGATTTCTGTCAATATGCATGCCACGTCGAAACGGCTGCGAATTCTGCTGTGCAACGAATGCACTTTGCCATATATTGGAGTCCGCGACTCAGCAATACCGCCCATCACTGAACCAAACGTCGAGTGGTGGAAGGTCCGGCTTAACAAGCTCAAGCCTTGAAGACCGGCGATGTCTGGTGCGCTGTCGGCTCAGACCCGCGGCATTTTCGACTACAGGGACTCCATTCACTTTAATTGAGCGACTGACATCGACCCTCTTTCGCATATAGTTTATTCCGCCGGGCACACTCGCTTCGAAATACATTTTGAAACCTTTCGCCAAAGTTATTGTTGCACGCTCCACGATCTACACGCGCCGTTTTCGAGCTCACCTCGTCGCCGACTTTAATGCCATCGCAGGCGTTGCTCAGACCTCTGGAACTAGACCTGCGAGCGAAACGTCACCATTAGTGCTTCGAACACAAGCACAAAAGGTAGCAGCGCGTGGTCTGTGTGAAGCATATGTATAGAAGACTTACCCGCGCAGGCAGCTGCTCTTGTAGCTGACCTTGAGGAAGTCGGGAGCGTTGTCCTGGAGGACCACTTCGGAACGAATTTTCTGCGGTCATGAAGTGAGAGTGTGACACCATTGAATGGCCGCATGGACCGCGCGTCTGAAGTATACACCTTTCGATTGGGACCTCACCCGAAGCAATAAATGAAGATGCGTAAGCTGTTAACATTAACGCATATGTGGTGTTGCCGCTCACATTCACAACAGTCCCAATTCCAACCACGAAAACCATCACTCAACACGGCAGCGTCGAGCAAAAGCCCTGCTGAAACGCTTCGCAAAACTTATGCGTGTTCTAAGCAGGCCTGTGGCCAATAATCTTCAGGGGATGGCACTTGCTGAAAGCCTTGCCTATTTGAAGACAGAACCTATGTTTCAGTTATTATTACAGCCCCCATACCACACACACAAAGCAAAATTGTGGGTCAAGCGACCCCCCCCTTCCTCCTCCCTTCGTTTTTAGGGGCGAAGCTCGTCAGGCCATAGGTCGTTCCCTCCTCAGTATGTATTAAGCAACCACCGCTAGATTATGACTTGCTCAATAGATGGCGTTGTGTGTATAAGTCCTTGGGAGTAATATAACGAGATTGCGCTACTGGTTTTATCAGCGTATCCACGGAGTGAATTATGAATGGGGTGAAGCGTCTGTCCGTCCACGTGTTCAGCCATCCGTGCGTCCATCCGTTCGTTCGTCCGTTCATCCGGCCGTCCGTGAGCCTATCCGTGCTTCTGTTAGTCCATGCTTCCGTCCGTTCGTCTGTATGTCCATCCGTGCTTCTGTCCGTCCATCCATGCGTCCGTCACTGTCTGTTCGTCCGTCTGTCCGTGAGTCCATTCATGCTTCCGTCCGTCCGTTCGTCTGTTTGCCCATCCGTGCTTCCGTTCATCCGTGCGTCCGTCTGTCCGTGCTTCTGTCTGTGCTTCCATTCATCCGTCCTTGAGTCCGCCCGTGCTTCTGTCCATCCGTCCGTGCCTCTGTCCAACCGCCAGTTCGGACGCGTGGACGGATGGACACACGGTCGGACGGACGCTCCGCCCCACTCATCATCATTCACTCCGTGTATATGCTGAGATCTTTTGAAATTTTCATGGTGTTATTCACCACGCTGCATTAATACACTTTCATTTGTCGAGTATTCGAGGCACACGAAATGCGTATAAAAGAGTTTAAAGTGTTCAGCCCTCTCAGGCGATGAAGAAGTCACTAATAGAAGTTCCGTCCACCATACGCGACTCCCTGTGCCCCTGTGTCCTTCTTACATCTCTCATACGAAACACCGACATCGTAGAAGCGGGAATTGACACTCCGCGTGCACGCCATTTAGGACGTTCTGCGCAGGACTCACGTAGTACTGGTCCCGGACGAGCTGGACGATGTTCGAGGAGTCGCCGGCGAGCGTGCCCACGGAGGATCCGTCGATGAACGAGCTGAGCGTGTCGTACACGCCGAACGCCTTCTCGGGAACCGCGAAGATCAGGTTGATCTTGTTCAGCTGCACCACGCGCACGATCTGGCTCAAGGATGGGTAGTCCTGCGGAAGATGAGACAATAGTTGTATTACATATTGTTACGTGATTTCGTCAGACTGAAAGAGGGCATAGTGGGGCATACCCAAGTAAGGTGCCTCGGACTGAAAGTGAAGAAGTGGAAGTTGTCGGTGAGCTGCGTTGTGGCTGCGGACTGACAACTGTTATTTTCCACGTAACATTTTGGTGGAAGTGCTGGGTGCTCTTCTGACAACGGAGCTACGCAGTGGACGCCTCCTTAAGTCTGCTACCATGGCTCCGGGTGAGGATACGGCTTCGCCACCTACCTCAGCAACGACAGCAACCCGGTACGTCGCCCTAACGCAACCCCGTGATCCCGGTACCTTTACTGGAGAGGACAACGCAAATGTGGACAAGTGGCTTAGCATGTACGAGCGCATCAGCAAGCAATATGGCTGGGACCCAACCGTTATGCTTGCGAATGTCATTTTCTATCTTGACAAGACCCCTCGCACATGGTTTGAGACCCACGAGCACGAAATCACAAGCTGGGAAATGTTTAAACAACAGCTCCGCGACCTTTTTGGCAACCCGTTCGGTCAACAGCTTGATGCCCGAAAGCAATTGGCTGTACGTACACAGACGTCCACTGAGCCCTACTTGACTTATATTCAAGACGTCTTAGCGTTGTGTCAAAGGTCCGATCCCAACATGACTGAGGCCGACAAGATTTCGCACGTTTTAAAAGGAATCGCCGACGATGCGTTCAGCCTGCTTGTATTTACCAACGTAACAACCATCGACGCCGTGATCAAAGAGTGCCGCCGTCTCGAGCAGGCGAAGAGTCGACGCGTTTTGCAGCAGTTTCAGCGCCTACCCAACACTGCGGCAACGTCGTCTTGCGAAGCCACTCCTTGTCATCCGTCTACAACCGAAGACGTCACGCGCATCGTCCGACGTGAACTCGAGGCCGCTTACCCGGCTGCCAACAAACCGACGTTGCCCGACGCCTCAACGACAGCTGTCGCCTTGATCCAGGCTGTTGTCCGCCAGGAATTCGCGAACCTTGGTATCCTGTCCACTGCATCCACACGGGATAATACTGGTCCCTCCATAGCTTCTGTGGACATGAGACGTCGCCGTCCGTACTCTATTCGAACCAGGAACCCGTC
This sequence comes from Rhipicephalus annulatus, assembly GCA_013436015.1. Taxonomy (NCBI): domain Eukaryota; kingdom Metazoa; phylum Arthropoda; class Arachnida; order Ixodida; family Ixodidae; genus Rhipicephalus; species Rhipicephalus annulatus. Next base: position 21,028 of record WOVY01002387.1, read on the forward strand.
TGAATGGCGAACAGCTGATGATAAGCCAATCTGCTTCCGCTGTGGTCGCGCAGGACACATCGCTCGTTACTGCCGCAGCCAATGGCCATCTATGTCTTCTGGCTCGTACCCCGCTTACAGTAACTCATTCCGTCCACCAAACCACTGTTATCCGACCCGCACTCAGTCTACAGCATTTACTGCCCCTGAGGACTACGGCCACCCTGCCCCGTCGTCGCCACCGCCTCAAAGCCGCCCTTCTCGTTCAAACACGCGTCGCCGCTCTGCCTCGCCATCGTTCAACCGCCGCGCGTCCCCGGAAAACTAGGCTGCGCAGCTTCTGGAGGTGAAGCTGTCCTGTCGACCTTACCCAAAAATCCTCTGTTGCCCTTACGTTTGAACCGGAACACCCTAGAAGTATATGTTGATGGCACACCTGTTGAAGCTTTGATTGATACGGGCGCTCACGTCTGTATTATGAGTTCGCGTTTTCGTCGTCGCATGAAGAAGGTCCTCACGCCCCCCTTGACCAGTGTCGTTCAAGTTGCAGATGGTGCAAAAGTCCCTGTCGTCGGTATGTGCACAGCTCAACTTACCGTAGCCGGTCATCAAGTGGTCGTCCTTTTTACCGTGCTTGAAACATGTCCCCACGACCTCATACTAGGCCTCGATTTTCTTGCCGCCAATTCTGCTCTGATTGATTGCTCCGCTGGTGTGCTCCGCCTTGAACTGCCACAAATCAGTGCCGCCCCGTACCAACCTACATGCCGATTACAATGCAGCGACTTTGTTCGCCTGCCCTCCAAAACTGTGACGTACGTCGATTTTCTGTGCTCACCAGCTGTGCCCGACGGTGACTATTACGCTACGCCTCTGATTGACGTACTCCTTACGCACAATGTTGCAGTGCCCTATACGGTGCTCAGCATCACAGATAACAAAACTTGTCTACCTCTTGTCAATTTCGGCTACATGAATCATGTGCTTCCACAAGGCATTTCTGTGGCCCACCTGTGTCCATTGCTCGATTCACAAATTGAAGTGCTTGCCTTAGACACACTTGTTTCACCGCAGCGCACATCACTCGCAACACATTCGGGCAGCCGTCAAATTCAAATTGCAGACATGATCGCCACTGATCTTCCGCCTCCGCAAGTTGAAGCCCTACAACATCTTCTCGAGGCCTACCAGGATATTTTCGATTTTGGTGACCGACCTCTTGGGCAGACGTCCTTTGTCCAGCATCGCATACACACAGGTGATGCCAACCCTGTTCACCGTCGTCCCTACAGAGTGTCTGCTTTTGAGCGGAGCATAATACAGAAGGAGGTGAACAAGATGCTAGCGAAGGACATTATTGAACCATCCTCCAGTCCCTGGGCATCTCCGGTGGTATTAGTTAAAAAGAAGGACGGATCGTGGAGATTTTGTGTGGACTATCGCCACCTTAACAACATCACCAAGAAAGACGCATACCCTCTGCCCCGGATTGATGACGCCCTTGATTGCCTCCATGGTGCTGCCTACTTTTCTTCCATAGATATTCGTTCTGGTTATTGGCAGATTGCCGTGGACCCCATGGACCGAGAGAAGACGGCTTTTGTAACACCCGATGGCCTCTACCAATTCAAAGTCATGCCTTTCGGCTTATGTAATGCCCCCGCCACCTTTGAACGGATGATGGACTCCCTGCTCCATGGATTCAAGTGGTCTACGTGTCTTTGTTATCTAGATGACGTGATTGTGTTTGCTCCCACTTTTGAAGCGCACCTTGAGAGACTGTCGAAAATTCTTGATGTATTCCGTCTCGCCGGCCTTCAGCTGAATTCATCCAAGTGCCGGTTTGGTCGCCGTCGCATTACAATACTTAGACATATTGTTGACGCTTACGGCGTACAGCCTGACCCAGAAAAAGTTCGAGCTGTGAAGGATTTTCCTGTGCCGAAAACCGCCAAAGATGTCCGCAGCTTTGTGGGGCTCTGCTCCTATTTTCGGCGGTTCATCAAGAACTTCGCGGAAATCGCTCGGCCCCTAACAGATGTACTCAAACCAGATGAGACGTTTACCTGGGGTCCCTCGCAAGCAGCAGCATTTTCCCACCTGACCACTTTGCTCACTTCTTCTCCTGTGCTGGCTCACTTCGACCCTACGGCACCGACCGAAGTGCGCACCGATGCCAGCGGTTACGGAATAGGCGCTGTGTTGGCTCAGCGACAACGTGGGCAGCATCGCGTGATTGCTTATGCCAGCAGGCTGCTGTCCACCTCGGAGCGTAATTATTCCATCACAGAGCGCGAATGCCTAGCGCTGGTGTGGGCAGTCACGAAATTTCGCCCTTACTTATACGGCCGACCATTTATAGTTCTTACCGACCACCACGCTCTCTGCTGGCTCGCCTCCCTCAAAGATCCCACAGGTCGTCTCGCCCGCTGGGCACTCCGCCTCCAGGAGTATTCTTACACCGTAGTGTACAAATCAGGAAAACTGCACAAAGATGTGGATTGTCTGTCACGCTACCCTGTGGCCGACTGCGATCCTACGAGCACTGATTATGTGGGTTGCGTCCTTTCCATCTCCCAGCTGCTTCATCTCGGGGAGGAGCAGCGTCGCGATCCGGATATCAGCCGCCTAATACAACAGCTCGAATCTTCACCGCAAGACGCTTCTGTTCGCATGTTTACCTAAAGGACGGCACCTTATATCGGCGTAATTTATCGCCCAATGGTCACGACCTACTTCTGGTCATACCAAAGCACCTACGTTCCACAGTCCTACCGCGAGCTCCATGACGCGCCAACCGCGGGCCACCTTGTTGTCTCTCGCACATATGACCGTGTGCGCCGCCGCTTCTACTGGCCTGGCCTTTCACGCTCTGTACGTCGCTATGTCAACGCTTGTGAAATTTGCCAGCGTCGCAAAAAGCCGTCGGGACTACCTTCCGGATATCTTCAGCCCATCGACATCCCATCGGAGCCATTCTTCCGTGTTGGTTTGGACCTTCTCGGTCCCTTCCCAACATCCGCCTCCGGAAACAAGTGGGTTCGCGGTGGCTACGGATTACGCGACCCGTTATGCAGTTACGCGAGCCATGCCAACAAGCTGCGCTACAGACGTCGCTGATTTTCTACTACGCGATCTCATTTTAGTGCATGGAGCCCCTCGTCAACTGCTGACAGACCGAGGCCGTACGTTCCTTTCGAAAGTGGTTGACGATATCCTGCGTTCCTGCTCTACCCAACATAAGCTCACGACATCGTACCACCCCCAGACAAACGGGCTTACAGAACGTTTAAACTGCACCCTGACAGACATGCTATCGAAAGTACGTCTCTGCCGAACCATCGTGATTGGGGACCTTGCACTACCCTACGTGACGTTCGCATACAATTCCTCCCGGCATGACACTGCCGGGTACTCGCCATTTTACCTTCTGTTTGGACGCGAACCAACATTGCCGTTGGATACCTTCCTGCCAGCCACTGCGCAGTCTACTTCTGAATATGCACGCGACGGTATTACCCGAGCTGACCACGCTCGTCAGCTTGCCCGCAGCAGAATAATGGCGTCCCAAGACTCGCAGAAGCATCGTTACGACGAGCGGCATCGCGACGAACACTTTCCAACAGGTTCCCTCGTTCTTCTTTGGTTCCCTACGCGACATGCAGGCCTTTCAGAAAAACTTCTCTCTCGTTTCACGGGCCCATACCGCGTGCTTAGACGAGTGACCGACACTACATATGAAATTGTCCCTGATAATCCATCAACCTCTTCCGCTCTGCTGTCAAGGGACATCGTCCACGTATCAAGGCTCAAGCGTTACCACACTGCTTCTGCTGTGGCCCCGTAAACTCGCCGGGTCGGCGCTTTTGCCGCCGGGGGTCGTGTTACGTGATTTCGTCAGACTGAAAGAGGGCATAGTGGGGCATACCCAAGTAAGGTGCCTCGGACTGAAAGTGAAGAAGTGGAAGTTGTCGGTGAGCTGCGTTGTGGCTGCGGACTGACAACTGTTATTTTCCACGTAACAATATGTTACCTATTACTGCGTGCAAGTAATTGTGTGCTGTATCATACTGTTCTGTAGTATGTTGTACATTTAGAGCCTATATATCTGCAGTTATTTGCGGAGGCTACCTAGTACGGAATATTTCCGCGACCGTACGTCTGTGGAACCGCAGTAAGTTATACGGGTAACACAATATCATTAAGCGCATAATTCACTACGCGTGGGACCTTTACCAAGGAACGATTTACACAGGACCCGCAAGCACTCGCACGGCATCGACCAAACACGAATTTCACAGCTGTGCCCGGCCGTTACGATGATACCGTATCATCCAATAGCCTGCTGAAAACATCCTATATTGATACCCAAGCGAAAGTGCAAACGCCAGGGGGGAGGGGGGGCTTGCCCTTCTTCCCCCAAAAATTTGTATGGCGTGGGGGGGGGAGCGCTTTATATTCTGGACGAATAATAAAATAAGGTGTGTTCAAGACCTTCGACAAAAGCAACCCACCCACCCCCACTCCCCTCAAAAAAAAAAAAAAAAAAACTGGCTACGGGTCTGTGTCCAGTAAATATAAGAAAACGAAAGAAAAAGAAGGACGCAGCATGCCTCCTCGCATAAAGGCTTATAAATAGAAGAAGAATGGAAGAAGACTAGAAGAAGAATAGAAGAAAAAGTGAGGAACTCTGACATGGGGCATGGGTTCCTATCTGACATGGGTTCCTATCTAATTTCTCTTTATTTATTTTTTTCTAGCAAGCGTTGTAAAAAATGATCTATTATGAGGTACAGTGTGGCCAATCCCCCATGTGGGTATGAGCCAAGATCTCCTAGGAGACAAGACAAGACAAGACATGGGGCGCACACACCTTGAAGAGCAAACGTGCACAGTTTTCAGTGTCGCACACGCCGGCTCACACGCATCGCTCGAGCATTTATGGAAACGAAAGCACACATTTGCGCAGATTTGTCGAGGGGGAAAAAGGAAAGAAAAAAAAAATGAAGCGTAAGAAGAAACAGTCGGTGTAACGGCGCTGTAGGGCACCGTACTCAAAAGCGACCCATTTCACACACGCAAGTGAGGGTGGGTATACATGCTCGCTCCTTCTATACACGTCTGTGTGTAATTACGGCGAGACTTGATTGCGCGGCTTCAATTACGAGCGGCGTGCGCTGCACTCCGTGGAATACAATGGAGGTATAACGCACCTGTTCCTTACTCTCCGAGTAGAAGCCGTCCTCGTCCAAGTGGCACAGCTCGTCGTTACGCTTGACGGCGCCTCCGAGCTGAAAAGAGATTTGCGTGAGAAAAAGCAGAAATCGGCAATTCAGTTCAGAACTGAGCTGCAGCTTCTAGAGTATCCCGACGAATGTGGGTCACACGTCGTTCACCTTCAGCGTCAAAGCCTATTAGTTCGAAACGAGGTTAGGGCGGTAATTGGAAAGCGATGTACTCGGATTAGCGCGAATTTTCATTGCTGTTTAGTTTATACTCTCGATTCATACCATCGAAGGACGGTGAACCTAACAGCGTAAGCACGAGGATACGCATTACACGGTGATAGCAAAAGACCGCATACAAGTCGCGGGTACGAACCCTATACACGACGTTCTCGATTCGATGGAGGCGACATATGCTAGAGCAGGGCCCATGTGCTGCAACACGCGATGTCAGTACAGGTTAAAGAACACCCAACGGTCGAAATTCCACCTACGGCGAGCTTCTTAATCATCATCGTGGTATTGGTACGTAAAACTCGAAAGGTTATCAAAGTAATCGTACCCATACGACTGATAAGTATGCATAAACAAAACGTTTTATTGGCAATACAAGAAGATGAAATGCGGGACATAGAAATGAAACAAAACACAATCGTAAGTAACTACGGCTTCAGAGATCCGAATGCGAAGGACATGCCTATATATGCGTACAGAAAAATGGGCAGTATTCGAAAACGTTAAAAAATATATAGTAAGTTCCACATGAATGTTCGCCAAGATTTACCGTGGGTTAAACTAGGTTAGGTTATGCTAGCACATGTGAGGCTGAGACGACTCGTGCTCAGAAATTCCCATTTCTGACCCAAGCCGATTCAGCTGAACCCACTGAAAGGTCAGGTATGAAGCATTGTTCACGCACCAGTCCATCGCCGGCGGAGTGGAAGATGGAGTCCGTGGCGAAGAGCAGGATCTTCCTGGACCTCTGGCTCCAGCCACGGCCTCCTGCAGGGTAAATTGTACGACAAGCGTCAATGGCAGTTTAGTACGCGACGAAGGCAGCGACCGAGGCGTCTTTTCCCCACCTTGCACACGACCGCCTGCATGATGGCGTCGAAGCCACCCTCAGCATTGTCCAGGTTGCCGGACAGTCCGGCAGAGGACACCTTCTCCTGCAGACCACGAGAGGGAGAGAGTATAGGGACTAGAGAATTGAGTCACCGACGCTTGAGTCACTTGAGCCGCATGACACTAGAAGAAAAGACTGGACGAACCGTCTGTCCTTCTTGTGCCTAGGGTTTTTCGCGCTTGTTTGCAATCATGACACAAGCTAGCCAGACTCTATTTTAAAGATGACTCCCAGAGAGTCACGTACAAACTCATTTAGACCCATCATTCGAAATTCTGTACAACACTGTAGTATTTAAAGGACCACATCATAACGAGCGATTAAAATCGTAATTGAGTCAATAACAGTGCATCCCAGTTCTCTGATGTTATATATACATCAATTCGTTTTTATAAATAGTGTCACTGTTTGTCCAGCGTGAATTATTTCAAGTCATGGCCTTTCTTTTCCTGAGTACTTGTCCCGAAAAGAGTACTTGTTTTTTTTTTGCATGCAGGTTATATGCACCAACCAAATCACTCACTTCATTTTTTTACAATTTCTTACGACAAAGGCGAAACCATGCATAAACTGCAGACTGCATAATCTGTAGCTATACAAGGAACCCTGTTATAGCGCAGCTCAGACCCTGCATTTCTCATTACACGTGCATACGCTTCAACGGGATACTCCTCTGAGCACGTTTTAAAAACAGGCATATCGAGCTGATATTCGTATACTGTATATACGCCACGTACGGTGAAGAGGCTGCTGTTTGAAGTGAGCGCCAACTGGTGGTGGAAGCCGTAAGGCGGGTCACACTCGGTGTCGTGGCACGGGTTCCGCAGCCTGCGACACATGACGTGGTCGAATATATGGTAACATATTCAAGTTATACACGCAGCGCGGGTGCATTATGAAAGAAAGAGATAACCTGCCTGTCATGCAGCAAGGCAAGCAGAATACACGTTCAAAATTGAGCAGAAAAACCACCGGTGACAACATGCCGACGTAAAAGCGACCATCCACACAGTGCGACCAGTCGTTTTCTCTGTATTGGTGACATGGGCGATTTGTTTTTTTTTTTACGTAAGCGAGCATCTTTTGGTGTAGCGTCAGCTAATTGCTTCATGGTGTTGTTTCGTACAGAACGGAGTCATTGACCGGCACACCCTCGCGTTACTATCGCATAAGTGGACAGCCATCCTCTTCTTCAAGAACTCTAAATATAGTCGGCGTTTCCTCGGTGACTCGAACCGCAGCTGAAGAGGCCGCGCCCTGAGGTCGGCATCCCTTGCATCGGCAGCGAAGGCATCCAGCACCTACTCCGAAACAGGAGAAAGAGCTAAAGCGCTTGAAGTTATTTCCTTTAAAAGAAGACTAACACTGCTGCAGGGATGCGCAAGCAGGATGCGCTAAGCGTGCTGCAGGC
>WOVY01002388.1:0-110910 GCA_013436015.1 Rhipicephalus annulatus
TGGAGATTCATCATCATCATCATCATCAGCCTGTCTACGTCACTGCAGGACAAAGGCCTCTCCCATGTTCCGCCAGTTAACCCGGTCCTGTGCTTGCTGTTGCCAATTATACCCGCAAACTTCTTAATGTCATCTGCCCACCTAACCTTCTGTCTCCCCCTACCCGCTTCCCTTCTCTGGGAATCCAGTTGGTGGCCCTTAATGACCAGCGGTTATCCTGTATACGTGCTACATGCCCGGCCCATGTCCATTTCCTCTTCTTTATTGCAGCTATGATATCCTTAACTCCCGTTTGTCCCCTAATCCACTCTGCTCTCTTCTTGTCTCTTAAGGTTACACCTACCATTTTTCTTTCCATTGCTCGCTGCGTCGTCCTCAATTTAAGTTGAAACCCTCTTTGTGAGTCTCCAGGTTTCTGCTCCGTAGCTAAGTACCTGGCAAGATACAGCTGTTATATACCTTCCTCTTGAGGGACAGTGGCAATCTACTTGTCATAATTTGAGAGTGCCTACCAAATGTGCTCCACCCCATTCTTATTCTTCTAGTTACTTCAATCTCGTGGTTAGGCTCTGCGGTTATTACCTGCCCTAAGTAGACATAGTCTTTTACAACTTCAAGTGCACTATTACCTATTGCAAAGCGCTGCTCCTTTCCGAGGTTGTTGTACATTACTTTCGTTTTCTGCAGATTAATTTTAAGACCCACCTTTCTGCTCTCCTTGTCTAACTCCGTAATCATGAGTTGCAATTCGTCCCCTGAGTTACTCAGCAATGCAATGTCATCGGCGAAGCGCAGGTTACTGAGGTACTCTCCATTAACTCTTATCCCTAACTGTTCCCATTCTAGGCTTCTGAAAACGTCCTGTAAGCACGCAGTGAATAGCATTGGGGAGATTGTGTTCCCCTGCCTTACACCCTTCTTTATTGGTATTCTGTTGCTTTTTTTATGAAGCACTATGGTAGCAGTTGATCCCCTGTAGATTTCTTCCAGAATGTTTATATATATTTCATCTACGCCCTGATTCCGCAGTGTCTGCATGACGGCTGATATTTCTACTGAATCAAACGCCTTCTCGTAATCTATGAAGGCTATGTATAGTGGTTGGTTATACTCTGAGCATTTCTCTATTACCTGATTGATAGTATGAATGTGGTCAATTGTTGAGTAGCCTGTTCTAAATCCTGCTTGTTCCTTTGGTTGATTGAATTCTAATGTTTTCTTTACTCTGCTAGCAATTCCCTTTGTAAATAGCTTGTATACTACAGAGAGCAAGCTGATTGGTCTGTAATTCTTCAAGTCCTTGTCATCTCCTTTCTTATGTATTAAGATGATGTTAGCGTTCTTCCAAGACTCTGGTACTTTTCCCGTCAGGAGACACCTCGTAAATAGAGTGGCTAGTTTTTCTTACACAATCTGTCCTCCATCTTTCAGCAGATCTGATGTTACTTGATCCTCACCAGCAGCTTTGCCTCTGTGCATGCTGTCCAAAGCTTTTCTGACTTCTTCTATCATTACCGGTGGGGTGTCGTCTGGGTTACTGCTAGTTCTTATAGTATTAAGGTCGTGGTTGTCTCGGCTACTGTACAGATCTCTGTAAAACTCCTCCGCTATTTTAACTATCCTATCCATATTGGTAGTTAATTTACCTTCTTTGTCCCTTAGTGCATACATCCGCCTTTTGCCTATCCCAAGTTTCCTCTTCACTGCTTTGACGCTTCCTCCGTTTTTCAGAGCGTGCTCAATTCTCTCCATGTTATACCTTCTTACATCGCATACTTTACGTCTATAATCAGCTTCGAAAGCTCTGCCAGTTCTATTTTGTCTGTTGTACTTGACACTTTCATGATTTGACGCTTCTTAATTAGGTTCTTCGTTTCCTGGGAAAGCTTGCCGGTGTCCTGTCTAGCTACCCTGCCTCCAACTTCCACTGCACACTCCGTGATGATACTCGTCAGATTATCATTCATTGTATCTACGCTAAGGTTGGTTTCCTCGCTAAGAGCAGAGTACCTGTTCTGCAGTGACACTCTGAATTCCTGTACTTTCCCTCTCAGTGCTAGCTCATTGATTTGCTTCTTGCGTATCAGTCTCAGTCGTTCCTTCTTCAAGTCTAGGCAGATTCGAGCCCGTACCATTCTATGGTCACTGCATCTTACCTTGCCAACCACTTTCACATCCTGCACGACTCCTGGGTGTGCAGTCATTATAAAGTCTATTTCGTTCGTATTTACGCCATTAGGGCTCCTCCATGTCCACTTGCGGTTTTCTCGTTTCGGTAGAAGGTATTCAAAATACGCAGATTATTGCGTTCTGCGAATTCTACTAGTAGCTCTCCTCTGGCGTTTCTAGTGCCGATGCCATAATCTCCTACTGCCTGGTCTCCAGCCTGCTTCTTCCCTACCTTTGCATCAAAGTCGCCCATTACTATAGTATACTGTGTTTTCACCTTACTCATTGCCAATTCCACGTCTTCATAGAAGCTTTCAACTGAAGCGTCATCATGGCTAGATGTAGGCGCGTAAGCCTGTACTACCTTCATTTTGTATCTTTTATTCAGTTTAATTACAATGCCTACCACCCTTTCGTTAATGCTATAGTAATCCTCTATGTTGCCAGCTATGTTTCTGTGAATTAGGAACCCTACTCCCAGTTCTCTTCTGTCTGCCAAGCCCCGATAGCAAATGACGTGCCCATTCTGTAGCACAGTATAGGCCTCATCTGTCCTCCTAACCTCACTCAGCCCTATTATATCCCATTTAATGCCTTCTAGCTCCTCGAATAATACAGCTAGACTTCCCTCACTAGATAACGTTCTAACGTTAAACGTTGCTAAGTTCAAGTTCCAATGGTGGCCTGTCCGTATCCAGAGATTCCTAGCACCCTCTGCTGCTTTGCAGATCTGACCACCGCCGTGGTCAGTTGCTCCGCAGCTGGTGGGGACTGAGGGTCGTGAGTTAATTGACGAATGCCTACGGGAGAGGGTGGCCAGATACTGCACCAGGGTGGCCAATCCTTCTCTGGTGAGATCATCGGTGCGTACCGGCTTTAAGCCGGTACGATCAGACTGTAGTGGGAATGCTCCATGCATGTCTTCCTTATTGTTGTTCAGCAGCGTTGGCGGCCACCCACCACGGAGCCCAATGAGGGGACGCTACAAGGTTACAAATGCTGAAACCTGCAGACGCCAGCCGTACAACGCCACTATAACCCAATGTGCCTAGACCAGGTAGGCTATTTGCACAGGGTTAACCCTAGCCGCCAGGAAGTTTGGAAGTAAACGGAAGAGAGTAGAAGACAGGACAGATAAATAGTAAGAGATAAAGACGAAGATGTAGGGAGAGAGAGATAGGAAAAGGCGACTGCCGATTCCCCTGGGTGGGTCAGCTCAGGGGTGCCGTCTACGTGAAGCCGGGGCCAAAGGGGTGTGTTGCCTCTGCCGGGGGGCCTTAACGGTCCAATCACCCAGCGTCGGCTCAACCCCCAGGATCCCCTTTCCTCGGACACGGCAAAGCCACGCACAGCTAGGCGTGGGAGGGAGTCGAAACTCCCCCGTTAGCTCGGGTTCGTGGTGTCGCTACACACCAAACGCCTACTTGCGCAGGCGCCCCTGCGTCAGGTGGAGATATATAACGTCAAAAAAAATACTTCTCAAGTTGGAAAAATAATACCCTTTAGCAACTTCACCTATATTGAGGTAGTACATATTTTTGCATATATTCATTTTGTGTGTATTTGTACATATTTTTTGATCAACCACCAAGGCAAGCAAGCTTTTTGATGATAAATACAGAGCTTTTCCCAAAAAATGGAAATTGACAATAATTTTCTGGCTCTCTCCCAAACTTCAGTGCGTAAATTATTTTTAATTTGTAGTGTGTCAAAAAGGTCACCAGATTATATTTTATTTGTGTCCTTGGAATTCGCCATATCACTAGGAAAGTCCTAAACCTGGCGACATTATTCAATATTGCTCGTGGGAAAAGCTCCAGAAGAATTGGTATACGGAAGTAAGTCATTATTTTTAGGTAGATCAATACAATGCCTTTCTAAAACGCAATTTATTGAGTGCATTCCTAAACGATTTTTGAAAAAAATTGTTGTTTGATGACTTTTAGCTCAGTCGGAGTCTTACTACAGACTCTCATAACTAGGAAGTAACATTTTTGGCAACGGAAATAAATGAGCAGGACGAGTTTCGAACTTCGAGAAACGTGAAAATTTTTCCCGCCATATTCGTGTTGGTAAAAAATGCTGGGCGATTTTGCATGACATAACCCTAATCGTTGTATTGTTAATTACATTGAATTACTCCTTTGCTTTCTTTGTCTCAACTTATATTGTTAGCCAATATTTTGGTGTGTTTGTGAAGTTGTTTGTGCTTTCAGCCATTTCATTCTGTATGATTTGTTTTATTATTATTGAGTGATTATTTTTGTGCTTATTGCCAGTACCTCTAACAAGGCCGATTAGGAGTCTTGAATTGAATAAATTATTTGTATTCGCACTGCTTTTGCTCTGTACTCGCCCGGTGTGGTTGTGCTGAAAAAATGTTTTTCCTCTTTTCAGAAAAGAAAGTCTGCACAATACTGCTACAATAGGAAAACAACACAGGTGCTTTGGGTATCTGGAAGTTATGATATTTCGTCTTCGTATTTTAAGTTACAGATACAAAGCCGCCGAAATAAAATAAATTGTTCGGCATTTTTGTTCACACAATTTCTAGCATGTCTCGCTGTATTTCATTATAAGATCATGGGAAAATAAGATTCGACATCAGTGAATAGGAAATTTGTCATTGTTGGTTTTTAAACATTTGAGTTCACCTCGTATATTTCTAGCATGTGCAGGTGCAGTGAAAAGTTCCCAGGTGATGCTGCCACAGAATTAGTTGCAATAGTAGGCTTGGAAATTCTGAATGACTTTGTACTTGCAGAAGAAAAATCTGCTGATTACGTATGCCCTATGTTGAACCTAATGGAAGCATGTTTATTATTTACGGACATGTAGTAATAGTATTATGAATATTGTGTGATAAATGGCCCTACGCAGCAGGCGTTGTTACGTAGCAGCCGTTACCTTATTTCTTCATAGCGTAGATCTCCATGAAAGTTGAACGGGCTGTACCTTCTATGTGTTCTACGTGATCTCTGGGCTACTATTTTATTTTTACGGAAGTAGTTGGCAGCATTTTACCTACGCATTATTACGTAATCATGAAAAAATATTTTTTGCCGTTCATATTCACAAAGATGACAGAGGTATGTCCAAACACATTTTCCTGATTGCTCAGCAACATGCAAGTGAGTGCTCCACCGAAAGTACATGGTAGCAAGCAAACAGTGGTACTTTTCCTTCGCAATGAAACACACGAAAAATCAAATACAGGGAATAAAGGTGCGCCCGATGTTAGTGTACTTCGGCTCATAGCTCACTAATGGCTTAGCTCAAGCAGCTCAAATGTAGTGCTTAACGTGAGACCATGCGCTCCTTTCCTGCTTTCTGCAGCGGCGTTCTAGCTTAAACGGCTCCTTTTTGCATTCCTATATTAAAAAGTGGCAGATGAACAAAATATTTCCATGTTGCTTATGTTAACGCAAACGAACTAACCAGCTAGTTTCGAAAAATTGTCAAGCCGGCGTCTGCGTCATTATCGGCTTCGTAGATTGTGGGCGAAAAATCACCATCTTGCCTGTGTGCGAAAAATCCAGAAAGATTGAAATAATAGTAAGTGTCTTGTGTTTAAGTGAAAACCAAACCACGAACATTTGCGTGGCAAGAAGCAGTTCTCTGTTGCAACACAGTGCCATGCTATTGTTTCAAAATGTGTCGGAAAAATACTAATTGTGTATCACGTTGTATGAGAAGTGTTGTTCAAACATGTAATAATGTGTGGCAGCGTGAAATGGTGTCTTCTCCCAGAACATATGAATTGCGCAAAGAGGTGATACTTGAAAAGGCCGCCCTTGACAAGGTTCTCAGAAATAATTATTCATCATCAGCTGCAAAAGCATCCCTAAAGTGTGCAGTTGGCAGGTCAACGTATTGTCTTAAGGACGTGTAGTGAGAACTCAGGAATCCTATTGGCAGCAGGCATTCTAGGACAGTTTGAAAAAAAATGTTACACGCACAAGCATCAACTTCTTTATGAAACGGCTGAGCAATGCAGTGCGAACGAAAGGTAGGCTATCAATTGAGAGAAGGATGTTCACAGGGTGTGATTACGCTATCGCATTCTACTCTTGAAGGTGAAGCTCAACTGTGCTTTAAGTTTCAGGTATCTTTTATATACTTGTCTAAGCCTTCTAACAATGCACGCTGCAATCTAACTGCATCACTGTAGGCTTATGAGTGCTAGCATATAACTCACCCGTCGACATGCGTGAATGTTCAGATAGTCTCAGTATTCCACGTTAATGATGGCGTGCCTAAAGGGCATATCAGATGTAAAGCGGACGCTTTGCAGCTCACAGTTTCTTTTTTGGGACTTCGTGCAGCTGCGATTCTCTACAAAGAACGAACGAAAAATGTCCACATAAATATAGAAAAAACTGAAACCGTTTTATTTCCGTTCATGATTATGTAGTACGTCACTTGTGCTGTTGTCGGTGACGGTGTGTAAGTAGGCAAACCAGCGTCGATTTTTTTTGGACAACGTCAAGGAGAAACTTGTACGTACTTCGCACTTGGTACTAATCTCAGATGTGTCCGTCTCCCTTGAAAATGACCTGCAGATCCAACCTCTTGATTAGCCATTAGCAAGCGCAATCAGAGACAGTGCTCTCAAGAGCAATAAGCAGTACCACAAATTTTGTGTTACCACTAGCATTATGCTCCGCAGTTATCCCCTTTCATGAAGGTTAATCTGAGTGGCAGCCCATGGTTCGTATACCGCGGCAAATATAAGATTCATAAGAAGGTACAGGGTGCGTAAGAAAGTGGCGTGCTGAGTGCTGCAGTGTTTACCTATTTAGTTTTTGTCTTTAGCGTATTTTGCATAGATCAATCTTTCACAGCAGAAGGGTTCATAAGTGGTGGCATATTGTGCTGCCTGCATCGGGAAAATTATGTGACATCAATTAGAAGCGCAATGGAGCATGTCCTTGGTGTGAGACCCCTGTTGATTTCACTTGTATTCGACTATCACAAGCTTTGAAAATACCGATGCAGAGTCAGTGATGACGTCGGCAGATGTTACCATGGGGGAAAGTCTAAATTTTGTGAAAGAGGCCTAACAACTTTCCTTTGCATGTTAATCTATACATATAAAATACTATCCATTGAAACGCATGCTTTCTTCACCTCTATTTCTCACCGGGTGTGTATGTATGCATCTTACTCTTCATTTTCGGAGCAGAAGGCACCTGCAGGTCTCGGAAATGCGGGACATTTTTTTGAGTTAACTTGCGCTAAAAAAGGACAGATGAAGTACAATGTATTCAAGTTGTGCAGGCGTAGTGGTGAGAACCCGCCAGTCATCGAGTAATCTGTTCTGGGGTAAGGCACGTTGACATTTGGTGTAACATGTGGCAGCGAAGGTTCTAGTGTTAATACTGGTTCTCGTGAAAGCTCTTGGGATAAAGTTTAGTAATCGCCTCCAGTGCGTAATACTAATAGAATGATCTCAAACGATAGCCAAGCGTCCCAAACATTGCAGTGCAGTCTGCGTCACGCTTTGATAGCAAACTTCATGGGAGACACCCAAGTACGTTAGTCTGAAAATCAATGCACGTGGCAAGGCCCGTTGAATTTGACAAGCTGAAGAAATCAAAACGAACAAAGGAGCGCTTCTATACAACATTGCGAGTTGTTGGCACATATTTAGAAGAGAACAATGAGGGCTTACGTATGAATCAAACTGAAAACGCCGTTTCCCGCACAGCACGTGCAATCTGCATACTTTGCTTCAAGTTTCAGCCAATCAAATATTTCTAAGCATGCTTGTAACAATGTAGCATCGATTAGAATTGCTAATGAGGTAGTGGCATACAAAATCGTCAAGCAGTGAAGAAGGAATTAGGAATCTATAAGAGACATCAAAATAAATTTTATTCACTATGCAATCACAATACTAAAATTTTTCTGGCCTTTTTCTGTCCCTACGCTGCGTTTATGATTATGAGAGACGTTGTAGTAACGTGCTCTGGAAGTTTTACAAATTGGTGCTCCTTAACATGCATTGGCTTCGCACACTAGACAAGCCTCATTTTACGAGATTAGACGTAGAAACACGGAGAAGATGAAGAAATGAAGACAACCCATACGGGTCTCTAGCACATCACACCCATCGAAATAAAATCAGTGCAGCCAGAAACGAACTTTCGGCCAGCAGCTGAGTGGAAAAACCACTAATTTTACATCGCAGAGTCACGCCCGGCGTGCGCCTTGTTCCCCGGAGAAGACGTGTCAAGTGCAAGCATCAGAAGAACATTTATAGTTCGTAGAATAGGGCTTTTACAGCCAAATGAGGGGAGCAAGAAGTGCGTACCTCTTGGGCCCACGGGTGAATAGCGGTATGGTCATATATTAAGCGGCGATAGGAGCACTGCACTTGGCACAAAGTTTTTGAAAATGGTGACTTTGCGACATCTTCTGTGTTTGACGGTCTTGATAACCTTTGATTTCTCGGATAGGTAATCATGTTGCAATTCACTTGAGACTAATATATCTACCTGCTGTATACAAACTGCCACATGCGCTTGATTTTTTTTAATTTTTGCGTACCCAGCGAATGCTTTGCGCCCGCAGCACCGGAATATCGAGTGTACCCGATTATTTCAAAATATGCCGGGAAACTTGAGCACGCAAAGGGAACAAAGCAATTTTTTATTTGACGAACGCATCCATCACCGATAAGGCAGAAATCTTCCATGTCAAGCCTATAAATACATGTGAGGAGCCCTACTACTCATCAGCTAACGTACGGTCTACGCTGTGTTAACCGCTATATGAGCAATAGCTGCCGGGGTTAAACGTTTGAAAAGGACCATATGATGATGACAGACACCGTAGTGGAGTGCTCCAAAAATTTAGACATCCCCGGGTTCTCTAACGGGCACCTAAACACCGTAGTGGAGTGCTCCGGAAATTTAGACACCCCCGGGTTCTCTAACGGGCACCTAAACTTGTCGGCATATGGAACTCAATCATTTTTGCTTCTATGAGAAAAGGGGCCGCCGCGGCCGAGATTCCGACCCGCGACGTTTGAGTTTCCGCCGGAGCACCATAACTACTGTATCACCATAGTTTGCGATTTACGCTATCAGTGTAAAGCACGTCTTGCTAGCACTTGAACTTTTCGTTCTTGAGCCAAAGTTCACCCACATGAAAAGTTTTATCTTGTACAGCCCGTGGGCTGTTTCCCCACCTGTCGCGAGAACGTGATGATATGAAGAATAACCACATACAACGCGGCTTTCAACCATATTTATTCAATCCCGTTAAAATACTTCGCGCTACAAAGAACTACAAAACTAAACATTTAATCTTTTGTGAGCGTAAAATTGTCGACATTGAAAAGCAGGCCTGATGAGCGCTGTGCTTTGGCTCTCTGCGTTTGCTACCTGTCTGCGTTGGAAAGGAAATATCGGCATGAAGAGCCGCTACACTGTTTGTGATTGTATTGTGTAAGGAATTTTACTTTCGACACTGTTCTGTCATAAGTGGCGATCGCGCATTCTCTGTGGTCGATAATTAGCCTTATTCATTGTGAATTTGTTATGTTCGAAAGGATTACTTGTTCACAAAATGGCTGCTCATTGTTAAGTGATTATTTTTTACGCTTCTTAACATCAGCCGGTGATTCTGAACTGGTTCTCAACCTGATATACGCATTGATGAGAAATTGATGCGCGAGAGGGTTCAAAAATAAGCGGGAAGATATTGACTATAGCCGCGACATGTCTTTCATCTTTTTGCTAAACACGGTGGTCAGCACCTAAATCTCATTATAGCGTAGACGCCCAACTTGTCGCTGATCCTTAAAGTAAACATAGAAATACTATCTTCGTTTTAAAAACCAGGAGATTACATGCCTGCTTCGAGAGCAGGCGTGTTCGCTAATGCAAGAATTAGTCAATATATAGACCCGAAAACACCATTGCCTACGTTGGGACAAGAAAGCACAATCCCTTCTTAATAGTAAAAAAGAGTCATTTTCTTTTTTGATGAAATAATTTCATAAAAAAAGCTCATACTTAGGTTTACCCAATACTGTACCCCAAAGAAGCAGCCAGAATATACAAAAAGAAATCGCGCAATGCCAGAACATTATTATTAGATGTTCTAGGAATCTCATCATGCTAATGATATTCTACGGCTCTCGACCCACAAGCACGTTCGCCATCTGGGAAGATAAGGGCTGCAGCCTAACGTCAAAAGTTCATCATATTAAAGAACATAGCATTAAAACATAAATATAAAGCGAACCTTGAAGCCACTTGGGATAAACGGATTTTAGAATGCTGTAACATTATTAATCATGCTCCTAGCATGCGAGATATCCGCCAAAGCTTGACTTGTAAATGATGCAGGTGGCAAACTGCTGCCAACACTCGCTGTTATTTAGAAGACATGCTGATATTTGGGGCTAGTAAGGTAAAGATAGTGAGGTTTCGGCTACCTTTATGGAAGTCATTTGCATAGTGCGTCGAATTCGGACGCTATTTACAGGCGCTATGATTTTGGTAAGTCAGCACAGATATTCCCAGTTTTCTAAGTAAATACATAACGGTGTTTTATTTTTAAGTGTGAACTCGCTGGTAATTAGGACTCTTTTACAGAAGGGTGTTGAGCCAAATTTGGCATACGAGGGAAGTCATCGAGAACTCACGCTTTTACTTTTTTGCGTTTGCATTCCGCATATGCTATGTTTTTGCTGGGCTCAGGGCGAGAATGGCTCCTATAGTATGATATATAGCTGCCTGCATTACTTCACACGCTGTTCTAACATCCAAGAAATTTTTCGATGAAACCGACCTATTTCACTGAATAGAGAGCCAATTAAAGAAAGTAAACTGCAGCCTTCACAATAGTACGCAAGCTATGCATTGGTAGAACATTAAATTGTCGAAGGCACTCAATAGATGGCACTGCGTAAATAAGAATCGAAAAACAAAGTTTTTTGTGTTTTTTTTTTCATGTAGGAAAATATCGGCAGATCCCACATAACTGGGGGTCTACGTTATGCGAAGCATGTAGAGGAAAGGTGACGGTGTTGCAATTTTATCATTGAGCAGCACGTCATAAAATTACACTAAATATATGTACAAATGTTGCATCCATGGACATATGTTGAAGAGTTGCAGATGTTTATATAGCCAGTTGTTTGCACTCTCGCAGCGATGCCAACTGGAACATGCGTATTAGCAACACCAGAAGCTGACGTGAAGCGCTGATGCTCGCGAGGATGCTGGCCCTGGACACTGCTACATAAATCAATTTCAGCGCATGGCAGCTAACCACAATTTACGTTCACCCGACGTGGCGGCTGTATCAAAGGAGTACATAAGTAATGTTTATAAAATAGGGCAGGCAGCACGGCAACCACTATTGCTGTTTCACGAAGATTGGCATCTATTTGAAAAGTAGTTGCAAGCTTTGTAGTAAAATGCTTCATTGCCACGCAGAAGAAGCGTGTGTCCCTGAGAAGGGCGTGCGCGCCCGTCTAAGAGGTGATAACGTGTAGAACGCAAAGTGACGGGTAGGGGCCACCACCGTTGGAAACACTCGCTTCTTCGTGCAAGCGTTGCATGGTCAGCGCAGCGTGATAAGCGCTATGATCCTTAAAATTACTTATATATGCCTTGTCTAGTAAAAGACGAACATGCAGAATTTATATGTGTTGTTACGGTGCCCCAGATATGCGTAATAGGTGCTTTTTAATTGACAATCGCACACGTATGAATGCTGATTCTTGAGCAACATTGGAGGGCGCTGCGGATGGGTTCGGCCGTTTGGGGTATCGATTGTGCCGTTTTGAGTACACGGTTCATGGAAACGGTGGACAAACAGACATGTGTACAGACAGACAGACGAACGTTTTTGCACAGAAAGTCCATAAGAAAGACTAACATCTTTAGAAGTGCGAGGTGGCGCTCATGTTTCACGTGTTACGTGACTCGATGCGCACGTTCACCTCCAATGCACGCTCGAGGCACTCTAACGCAGCGCCTTCAGAATATCATTCACCGATTTTCTTGCGCAGAACATCAAACAAATGTTTTGTTCACTCTCTCCACACGCAAGGCTATCGTATTCCGACGACATTTGCAGATTACATGTAGATACGGGGCCAATTTTTGAGCCTGTACTTCTGTAATCCAATCATACTGATATGGCCACGCGCACGAATATTTAACAATAAGGCGTAAAACTCAATTTGCAGGGATTACTAGCAATTTATCACTAAACTAACTACTCGAGTCAGCACTATTCACTTACCAACTAGGTAGTAATTTTAACATCACAACGACTTAGTGCTTTTACCCAGTCTGGTTCTATTTCGGCAAGGGTTTGTAACGAGCCCAACAAGGTATACTATACCTTGTTGAGCTAGTAAAAGTAACCTTTCACTATAGGTTACTTTTACTAGCTGCGTTTACTAGCTCGTTAGGGGATTCTGTGACAAGTAACGGGCTATTACTTAGTGAATATACCAACCTTTTTTCAAAGTGTAAATACGCTGCACTTGAGTGCGCGTGCGCGTGCGCGCGCGCATGTGTGTGTGTGTGTATGTGTGTTTGTGTGTGTGTAACAAAACACATTATTAAGTACGCACTTAGTGGTTGAAGGGCGCACTAGGGGTGGGATTTCGCTATCGCGTTGAACTCTTAACGAAGCTTAAGGGTCCCAGTGTTTTTTTTTTCGCCCCCGATCGGCGATGGGTGGAACCTGAGACTTTCCGAGGCCTGAAAGTTTGAATAAGAACGTCTGGCTTATTTGAGATTTAACAAAGATGCTCTACGCTGGGTTCTTCTTTTTCTTTGTACTAAATTTGCAACAAGAAACAGCAATACTGGGCAGTAGCGATGCCCTGTACGCTGGCTGAATATCTCAAAACAGAAACTTAAATGACGGAACTCGCCCTCTCCGGCTTGAGAATACGTGAGCTCACCACACTTTTACTTAGCGGCATCTATCGTGTATGAAGAAACCAGGAGCTGGCTATTTTGTAGAGCGCACTTGTTGCCAAAAACTGCCTGCTTCAAACTGTCGATGCAGTATACAATAGTAACCTAGTGCTACCCGCAGCTCTCGAATTGTAGCGATAGCTACAGACACGTTTATCTACCACAAAGAAATTAGTATTCTTGAGAGTTAGTAGTGCGACAACGTAGTTCTGGGAGTAACTTCGATGTGTGCGGTTCAATAACTTGCCCAATTGGTTTTGACTAGATCAAGAAATATTTCGCCAAATACCCGTACTATACCCCCTGTGCAGCTTTAATTGATACATGACCCTCTAACATAGGGGTGCCACTGGACCCAAACTTTGTATTACGCCTATTATTCGTTTGTGCGCATATTGCTCTTTATATAAAACAAGGTGTCAAATTATTTCCCTCTACTTTACGTTCATACCCTCGAGTTGTGTTTCTCCAGTCATACTCCATGTCACCTGAATTGCACTATGATGAAGCGAGGCAGCGGAGCAAGGGAGCTGGAATATACAGCTCCACAGAGGTATTCCCGCTGTCAACTTTCCAAGAAAGGGACCCGCCACGATGGTCTAGTGGCTAAGGCACTCGGCTGCTGACTCGCAAGTCGTGGAATCGTATTCCGGCCATGGCGACTGCCTTTTCGATGGAGGCGAAACTGTTTGAGGCTCGTATGCTTAGATTTAGCAGTCCGTTAAAGAACCCCAGGGGGCCGAAATTCCCGAAGCACTCCACTGCAGCCTCTTTCCTGATCATATTGTGGTTTTCGAACGTAAAGCCCCTTTACCAATAGTATCACTCCATGAAAGAAATGCTCACTAGAGGGAGGAACTGTACACGCTAAGTTTTAAAGACGATACTCTTTCTTGGGCACCTTCGAAGCAAAAATTTTGGTCTGTCAGTCTTTCTGTCTGAACAATTGTCTGTTTATCCATGGTAACGATTCCTTTAAAAGCACCAAACGATACTACAGAGCGCCTATATACTATCACTTGGCGATACGTCTAACGGCCAACCCCATCCGCAGCGCCCACCAAAAATGCTCAAGATTTAGCGTTTACACTTGCGCGATAGTGAATTAAGAAGTAATTCTTGTGCATACCTAAGGCACCATAACAATGCGTCGTAGTTAGTATGTCTGCCTTTATACTGGAGAAGGCACACACAAGTAATTCTAAAGACAGTGGTGTTTATCACACTGCGCTGACCATCAACGCGGAGCTCCAAAAGGCTATAGTGTTTCCGACGCTTTGCCAAGACGACATGGTGGTGGCACCGGCCCGCCGCTTTGCGTTCCACTCTTTCACTTTCACTTCACTTTTATTCCTTAAAGACCGCGCCAGAGGGCATTACAAAAAGGCTTTGGTTACAATATATACAACAGGTTCAACATTTTATTATATGGTATAATGTGATGTGATCGCTTCAATGAAGGCAGTAGGGCTTATCCGTTATTATACGAAAAAAAACGAGCCCTTAGGTATACACCTCTTTCTCTTATTCATTAACGAGGGTCTCGTACTGGCAGACTTGGTGTCATTAGGTTGTATACGAGGCACTATTGGTCAGCTGCCCGCTCGTAATAAGTACACGTGCTACGTGACGCCACACATGCGCTTAAAAGGGTGTTTCACACTCGCCGCATGGCTTACAGATGGCACTTCCACTTCTAAATTCACATATAAACTCAAAAAAGTTGATGGAGGGAGGACCGCTGTGATAGCTCAGTGATTAGAGCATCGAACACGTTATTCGAAGGTCGTAGGTTGGATTCCTGCTCACGGCTGGTTATTTCTTCGCCCACTTTCTTTCTTCTTATTTACATTCCATTTGTTCTAATAACTTCCTTTATACATTCCTTGGCATTATTGTCTCTTAGATCTCATTAATATATATATATATATATATATATATATATATATATATATATATATATATATATATATATATATATTGTCGCGAGAGGAAACGATATGCAGGAACTTGAAGTAGAGGACTGTTTACTGAGCCAGAGCTGCCATTGACTTCTTCGCTCTCGTCTTCTGCCACCAACACAGCGTGGCATTACCCTCTCCCTAATGAAAAAAAAAAGAAGAAGAAGCATTGAATGAATGCCATGGCTCCGAAAAACAACGAAAGGTAGTAAGAAATGTCTGTGTCCATTGAAAAGAAAAAGGACGAGATGAAAAATAAAGAGGCAAGAAAGTAATGTGCGATTGTCTTGGAGGATATTGCCACATCACAAAGTTCTTGTCTTGCAGTCAACGAGAATAGTACGGCTTCATCCTGGAGACGTGAACCACATCCGAGGAGTGGGGTCTGCGAGAACGGTGTGACGTGTCTGCTGGGACAACTTCGTAGTTCACTTCGCCGAGGCGATGAAGAACTCGGTAGGGTCCGAAGTACCGACATAACAATTTTTCTGAGCGTCCACGTTGACGTATAGGAGTCCAAACCCAGACTAGGTCACCGGGTTCGTATATTACTGCTCTGTGGTGGGTGTTGTACCGGCGAGCATCTTGATTTTGCCGCGATAAAATGCGAAAGCGCGCCAGCTGCCGGGCGACTTCGGCACGCTGAACAAATACATCTGCGTCCGGGGTGATCGTGTCCGGCAGAGTTTGTTGCTGCATGGTGTCAAGCATTGTGGTGACGTCACGGCCGTAAACCAGACGAAAAGGAGCAAAGCCGGTGGTTTCCTGCAAAGCCGTATTGTAGGCAAATGTTATATACGGGAGGATTTCATCCCAATTCTTCTGATCCTTGGCGGCATACATCGAAAGCATATCTGCAATCGTTTTGTTAAGATGTTCGGTTAACCCGTTAGTCTGTGGGTGGTACGCAGTTGCTGTTCGGTGCGTCGTGCCGCTCAGCAACAGGATCTGTCGGAGCAACTGTGCCGTAAAAGCAGTACCACGATCTGTGATGACGACAGCGGGAGCACCGTGGCGGAGAACGATGTTCTTGACGAAGAAGTCAGCCACCTCGGAAGCAATTGCTCGCTGGGCGGCTTGTGTTTCGCAGTATCTGGTCAAGTAATCGGTGGCAACCACAATCCAGCGGTTACCAGCCGTAGACTTCGCAAATGGGCCGAGTAAATCCATCCCGACCTTTTCAAAAGGTTCGTGAGGGTATCGCAAAAGCTGAAGCAGGCCGGCTGGTTTCGTCGTTGGGGTTTTGCAGCGCTGACAGGCTGTGCATGTCTTGACGTACTGCCGGATGGTTTTCGTAAGTTTCCGCCAGTAGTATTTGTTCTTGATCCACGCCAGAGTACGCGCGAAGCCAAGATGTCCTGACGATGGCTCGTCGTGACTAGCACGTAAAACATCATCGCGGAGAGCAGCAGGAACGACGAGGAGGGTAACCAGTTTTCGTTGAATGAAAGTTGCGCTTGTAGAGGATGCCTTGGCGTAAACAGAAAGATGACAAATCACGCGCGAACTGATGTGGGGGTTGTGGGTGACGTCCCTCAAGGTAATCGATCAGTGGTTGCAATTCTAAGTGTTCGCGTTGCTGCTCAGCCACGTTTAATGATGCGAGAATAGCAAGGCAGCTGAAGTCTTCATCATTGCCTTCTTCAGCGACCTCGACGGGTGCGCGGGAAAGACAGTCAGCGTCGGTGTGTTTCTGGCCAGACTTGAAAACCATCGTTATATCAAACTCGTGTAACCGAAGGCTCCATCTTGCGAGACGGCCCGAAGAATCTTTCAGATTCGCTAGCCAGCAGAGAGAGTAGTGGTCACTTACGATTCGGAAGGGGCGTCCGTACAAGTAGGGCCTGAATTTCGTTATGGCCCATACAACCGCCAGACATTCTTTTTCAGTCGTAGAGTAGTTCTTCTCCACAGATGATAACGTGCGGCTAGCGTAGGCAATGACGCGTTCCACGCCATCTTAATATTGAACGAGAATAGCTCCGACGCCAAGGTTGCTCGCGTCAGTGCGGACTTCTGTGTCTGCTTCGGTGTCGAAGTGACCTAGGATCGGTGGCGTTTGTAGGCGTTGTTGAAGGTCATGGAAAGCGCTGGATTGTTTGGGACCCCAGACGAAGGCGACGTCATCCTTGACGAGTTGTTGTAGAGGGTCGGCGATTTTCGAAAAGTTTGGCACGAAGCGGCGGTAATAAGCACAAAGTCCCAGAAAGCGGCGTACATCATGCTTTGTTTTCGGTATCGGGAACAAAGCAACTGCCATAGCCTTGCCAGGATCGGGGCGAACACCACTGCTGCTGACAATGTGGCCAAGAAATTTCAGTTCCTCATATCCAAAATGACACTTTTCCGGTTTCAGAGAGAGGCCGGCAGTGCGAATAGCCAGAAGAACCGCCTCAAGCCGCTCAATGTGCTGTTCGAAAGTCGTAGAAAAAACGACTACGTCATCTAAACACACTAAAAAAGAGTAACACTTCAAGCCACATAAAACTGTGTCCATCGTTCGTTGGAACGTGGCTGGAGCGCAGCACAGGCCAAAAGGGAGAACTTTAAATTCATAAAGACCGTCCGGTGTAATAAACGCTGTTTTTTCTCGGTCCCGTTCATCTACTTCAATCTGCCAATATCCGCTACGGAGATCCATGGAAGAGAAGTAACGGGCGTGTCGCAGGCGATCCAAGGAGTCATCAATACGAGGAAGAGGATATACGTCTTTTTTCGTTATCTTGTTCAGTTTACGGTAGTAGACGCAGAATCGTAATGAACCATCTTTCTTTTTAACCAGAACAACTGGTGACGCCCAAGGACTAGTCGATGGTTGAATTACGTCATCGTCGAGCATTTGTTTCACCTGGTGACGGATAGCATCTTGCTCCTTCTGCGACACGCGGTAAGCATGTTGGCGCACGGGTTGCACGTTGGTCTCAGTGATAATTCTGTGCTTCATTAGAGGAGTCTGTCGGACTTTCGAAGTAGTGGCAAAACAGTCACTAAAGGATGAGAGGAGACTGAGGAGCTTTGCCCTCTTAGGTTCTTCTAGCTGGCGATTGACGTTGAGGCGACTAGTCACGTCAGTATCGCAGCTATTCTCAGTCGAGATCGTCGTAATCAAAGGGAAAGCATCCAAATCATCCAATGCCTCTAAGTAAGTTATGGTTGTGCGTTTTGCAAAATGCCTGTGTTCGCCACCGAAGTTCGTAACTAAAAGCGTAGTCTGGCCATTTTGGAGTTGAACGAGACTTCGAGCAATGGCCACTTTCCGATCAAGCAATAACGTCAGGTTACTTTCGGCGATGCCCGTAATCGACTGCTCCTGTGGACACTCAACAAGCACGAAGATACTACTGCGAGGTGGCAACGTGACGCAATCATCGACTACGCATAAGGCAACGCCACGATGTTTGTTCTCGAGGTCGGAATCTGGAGAAACACAGTTAACCAAACTGACGAACAAATCGCGCAGATTAATTATCGCTCCATACTCTTGCAGAAAATCCATGCCCAAAATGACCGGCCGAGAACAATTGGGCAGTACAAGGAATGATGCTACAAAAGCCGACGCACAAATCTCAAGCCTGGCGGTGCACCTTCCTATAGGGGATACGAGGTGTCCTCCAGCGGTGATTAGTTGAGGGCCGTCCCACGTTGTCAGCACCTTGTGTAGATGGGTGGCCAATGAAGCACTCATCACCGAGTAATCAGCTCCGGTGTCGACAAGCGCAGTCACCGGATAACAGTCGACGGAAACGGTAATGGCAGCGGACGTTCTGTTGGCGGTTTCACAAACAGGCTTTAACGGCACGTCGTAAAGCAGCGGCGGAGGGTATTCGGCGGTTCGCGTGACAGCGGCCTCACCTTCGGAGGTCGCCGTTTTCAGTTTCCCCGGCGTGGGCTTGCGCCACTGACACCAGAGGACCCAAAGGTGGGTCGGGCGCGGTGCGTTGATGTGGACGGACGGGGTGATGGTGACCGTGACTGTCGTCGCGGCGGGACAGGAGCGTGATGACTACCTTCCAAGTAATCCGCAATTTCTTGTGGGCGTTCACCATAGCGTGGGCAACGTGCATCTGGGTGGAATCCGCGTAGGCCTATTCGTCGGTAGTAACAGTCGCGGTACATGTGTCCAACTTCACCACAATGGTAGCACAAAGGACGATTGTAGGGTGCACGCCAGATGGTGGACTTCCGCGGGCCAGGACGAAAATCGGCCTGAGAAGGCAGGCGATGGGCTGGACTTGGAAAGCGTCTGGGAGTCCCAGCTGGTGGATGAGCAAAATGTGCCGTCGACGGCGTAGAGACGCGTAGGGCATCCGCGTAGAAAAGCATGGGAGCTTCGACTTGCGATGGTGGTGAGGAGTGAACGAACTGCCTGATTTCGTTACGAACGACGTCCGTAAGAGCAGTACTACTGGGAGGAGACGCTGCATGAAATTTCCGAAGTTCTTCGCGTACAACTTGCCGTATGAGTTCTGTGAGGACCTCCCTGTTATCACCTCCTGGTACAAGCGAGCACACAGCGGACATGGCCGTCTGACGCTCATACTGCGACACCCGCTGCTGAAGCATGCGCTCCATAATTGTGGCCTTACGTATGAAGTCGGACACTGTCGTAGGAGGGTTGCGCACAAGGCCCGCGAAAAGTTGCTCCTTTACGCCTCGCATTAGCAGGCGCACTTTCTTGTCTTCCGGCATGTGGGGGTCAGCCCGTCAAAACAATCGCGACATTTCTTCGACGAACATGGCGACGCTCTCGTTTGGCATTTGAAACCGCGAAGAAAGTGCCTGCTCCGCTCTCTCTTTCCGTTCGGGGTTACTGAATGCCTCACGAAGCTGCCGATGGAATTCCTGCCAACTTGTGAATGAAGTTTAGTGGATCTCATACCACACTCTTGCCGCGTCTAAGAGGGAGATATACACGTTCTTCAACTTACGGCGATTGTCCCAGTCGTTGATGGCAGCGACCCGGTCGAAATGGTCAAGCCAGTCTTCGACATCCTCACCGGCATCACCATAGAATGGGTTGGGTGTGCGAGGCGTGTTGATGACACAGGGTACGCTAGCGAGTGGGTCATGCTCGGTTTGTGTTGCGGATGTGGCAAACATTGTCCTCACGGAACTTGCCAAGGGGCCGTACTGTGGTGGTAGTCCTTGAAGGCGGCGGCTGCTTCGATAGATATCAGCAGACCCTGGTGCACTGGCGGTGGTTGCTTCTGGTTCAGGACCAGCAGGCATAAGACGTTGCAGTACAGTACCCAGCACGTCCACCAGTCTGTCGCAAGAGGAAACGATAGGCAGGAACTTGAAGTAGAGGACTGTTCACTGAGCCAGAGCTGCCATTGACTTCTTCGCTCTCGTCTTCTGCCACCAACACAGCGTGGCAATATATATATATATATATATATATATATATATATATATATATAATGGTGTGTTTTAATTTTAATGAACAAAGATTGAAATGCCATTTCACTTTTTCGAGGTGACACCAACCTCACAAAAAATTTCGAACCTAAGCGGATCACACACTCTCCCAATAAATCCTAAACGCCAGCCACTAACTGTGTCGTTTGAGCTTACCGCATTATTAAGGTAAGTTAGCTAACACTGTGTATACAGGCATTATCATGATGTTGCCTCGTTCTTTTATAAGGGGGCTTACCCCATAGCACAAAGCCTTCTCTAACTCCATTGTATACGTAGCGCTATAAAGTATACTGTCTCATTACACTACTGTGTTACTTTCTGACTCTGCCGTACTACTCTCTCACTGTGCTATTAGAAAGTAGTTCTCATCAATACTGCGTCTAAAAAAAGATCGAGCACACAGGTTCACACTTCCTTCGTCACCCTCCGGTGCGTGATTTTTCCATTACAACTCACCCCTGTAATGCCGTCAGCACGTGAGAGTACAAAAAATAAATCAATAAACTGACTGACAATTTCTTACAATGAGCTACGGTGAAAAAATGCCTCATAATACTGTCAGTCAAAAAAAAAGCTGCTGACGCACATCGTTAAGAGTTTTTTTTATGTTTCGATATTCTAGGACGCACTTCATCTATGAAGTTTTGATTCCGCACCTTTCTATTTTTTTTGCCTTATCTTCCCTATCCGCCCTTCCTGTGATTACGTTTTCCGAAAGAGGTGATCGCACACATCCGATTTTGCATAATAGCAGTTTCTCGGCTGGGTTATCTCTTTCGCCACCATAGTTCCAGGTTTCATTTCCCCGTGAGGATCAACTTCGCGCTTTCTATTTCCGGGCTCCGATGATTTCACCTGCAACGCAAGCGGCTCCCCACTGCATTTTAAATTCTCAGCACGCTTGTCAAGTTAGAACCAGCGTCCATAGCACCGGTTTTAACTCCTGCCCACATAAAAACTTCTTCCCATCGGAAGCTCGGAAAGTTGCTTCAAGAAGGGGAGCTGTGTGTAAAAACGACTTATAGGTACTCTCATTGAAGCCTTCTACGTTTATTATTCAATAATCGAACGTCGTAAAGAGGAGGAGGAAGTCAGAAAAAAATAGCTCATTTTAATGCTCATGATCTATTGGGCTATCCACGATTCCGAAGAAGAGCGTGGAAATACGAGCTGCAACAACAGCGCGCCAATGAAAGGCGTTCCACATGCTGATAGATTTAAATTTTTATACACTAAGAGTTATTGTAGTACTATTCTGTGATGCTAGGTGAAGCAGATGAGCAAAAAAAAACATCACAACATATCGAAGGTTTTTTCACTGAACTCCGTGATCGCGTAACTTCGCGAATGGCATATCTATAGAAGTACGCCACTTCTCACTAATCAGCTTATAAATTCATATGTCTTTGTGAAAATACGTGCAACGTATGTAGATGCATTGCCACAAGAAGGCGATAAGTAAACGTTTCCATTAAATAGCAAAAACACATCTGCAGACGCATGCCATGTAATCAAACAATGATATCCATGAAAAATCCGACTTTTTTTTTAGTGGATGCTTGATATACAGGTTAGTTTGGCAAAAAATAGCCAGCAATATATTTACCAAGACTGTCTTTGAGCGCACCCCACTTTTGGTATTACGTACACATAAAAAGGCGAAACGTTCAACAAACAAACAGCGCATGGCGATAGCGTAACAATGTTACTAGGCATGCCCTTTTAAAGACGACAGTTTTTCTTGGGGACCTTCGACACAAAATTTTTGGTCTGTCTGTCTGTCTGTCTGTCTGGCTGTACATTTGTCTGTTTGTCAATTCTTAACAGCGTCGGATACTTGATACGGCCGACCCCATGCGCAGCGTCCACCTATGTTGCTCAAGGTTGAGCGTTCATGCTTGTGCAATCGTCAATTAAAAAGTAATTATTGCGCATGTCTGCGGCACCATAACAACACGTATATATTCTGCATGCGCGTATCGTACCTGAAAAGGCATACATAAGCATTTTAAGGACCATAGCGCTTATCACTCTGTTATGAACATGCAACGGTTGCACGGAAAGGCGAGTGTTTCCAACGCTTTGCTAAAACAAAACGTTGGTGGCACCTACCCGTTGCCTTGCATTCTACACCTTATCACCTCTGAGATGGGCGCGCACACCCGTCTCAAAGCCACGCTCTGTTTTCTAAGACTACTGCCAGATGGCGGTTATGTCTCACGTGTGACCTGACTTGATGCGCTCGTTCGCCTCCGCTGCACGCTCGAGGCACTCTAACACAGCGCCTACAGAATACCATTCACCAATTTTTTCCGCAGAACATCAAATAAATGTCTTGTTCACTCTCTCCTAATGCAAGACTAGCGCCTTTCGACGAAAGTTTCAGGTTACATGCAGATACGGGGCCATTTTTTTGGTACACAATCACTTAATCACTTGCGCCTCTTTCTTAACTCTCTAGGGACCACAACATCAGTCTTGGGTCGTACTCTGAGGTCATAGACAGGACAATCTCGACAAGCTTTGAATGAGATTGCAATGCATCCTTTTTGTGGACGCTCACAGTACTATGGCGTCTGTAGTTGCTTCATTCAGCGACACACGCCACCACCTTCAGGCAGCTCATATCCGATGGAGGCGAGTCGGAATGTTCACTCGCCTCCATTAATCTGTTATTGCCTGCTTCGGATGAAAAACCCGTGGATTGTGCTAGTCAAAACACGCACGCGGTTCTTAAGAAGTAACGCCGACGATAACAGAAAAACGCTCGACGTTACTTCTGTTCTGATAAGACAGCATGGCCGGGCCTCCCAACGCGGCCGTCACAATTGACTGGTACAGTAATTACCATAATAAATGTGTGTTTTAACCTATATACATTTCCTGCTCGCAAGCAAATATGCAAAGTTCCACTGGAGCGAATAATTTTTGTGAATAAAAAAACAACTTTTTGTTTATTATATGAGTTTGCAGTTGCTTAGTTTGCGCGACTCATCACCATGACTAGCTGTATAGTGTTAGGTTGAACGCACTTGTTCGTGAGCGTTGAGAACTTCGAGGCTATAGTGCAAACCTGCTGTGACATGGCATGCTAAGTAAAGTTTTGCTGTTGCACCAGTCAGGTACTTACAGACACCTAAAAAGAATATTTGTACAAGAATTTCTTCTGAAGAGTTGCGAATGCACCAAACTTGTCAATGGCAATGTTTCATTCGTGACAGGTAAAAAAGAATAGAAGGGGGGTTAAAACAACACGCAGGTAATTGAAATAATGCCATTCAGACTAAATAGAAAACACCAATTCGCAATAGGTGGGCAGGCACAGGAAGTGGTAATAGAGCTCGTGCATCAGAGACAGGTAGTGGCTGTAGACCAGAGCTATGAAACTGAAGTTAGGAGGAGAATAAGAAGGGTGTGGAGCACACTTGGCATACATTGTCACGTAGTGAATAGCCGGTTATCAATATGCCTGAAGAAAATTGTATATAACAACAGAGAGAGAGAGAGAGATAAATAGAGAGGAAAGGCAGGGAGGTTAACCAAGCTTGGCTCGGTTGGCTACCCTACACTTGGGGTGGGTGAAAAAGAAATAATAGAACGGAAAGAGACAGAAAAGAAGAGGAGTAAAAAAGAGAAGCATAAATAGTCAGCTCGAGACTACACAGCACGGCCTCGCACAGTTCTTTCACAAGCGGTCGTGAAGCTTGGTGGTCCTTAAAAAGTACAAGAGGGATTTCGTGGCTTTGCGCGTATGGGAGGCCGTCGGCCAAGGTCCCAGGATCTTCTCTTCTGTAAGCGGCCGTGAATCCAGCTGACAGAGCTTGGCTTTCATAATACGTCGTTCGGTCTGGTATGCTGGGTAATGACATAGAATGTGCTCAAGCGTTTTCTTGCAGGCGCAGATGTTGCATGCCGAAGTGCTCACCATTCCAAAGAGACAAGAGTACGAATTCGTAAATGCCACGCCCAACCTCATGCGACACAGTAAAGTTTCAGCGCATCGTGGGAGCCCGGGTGGCAAACGAAGTTGCAAGTTTGGGTCGATCGAATACAGGTGCGTGTTGGAAAAACCCTGCGTATTCCATTGTAGGAGACATTTACGGCGAGCAAGTGATTGTAGTAGCCTTGCAGCGTCCGTTCTCAAGAGTGGTATGGGCGTGCGCTGGTCTTGGTCATGAGCCGATCGAGCAGCTTCATCCGCGCGGTCATTGCCGACGATTCCGCAATGACTCGGCAACCACTGTAATACAATATTCGCAACCTTCCGCGAGCGCTTCGTGGTAGTCGTGCCTTATCTGATATACTGATTGTTCATGTAACCCGTGCTGCATAACAAACCGTAGTGACTGTAAGGCTGACCTGGAGTCGCCAAAGATGGCCCATTGGTTAGGTTGCTGGCGAAGAATGTACTTTACTGCACCTTGAAGTGCTGCGAGCTCGGCTGATGTCGACGTCGTGGTGTGAGAAAACTTGTACTGAAGCAACACATTTTCAGATGGAACAACCACTGCTCCTGTGGAGCTGTTGGAATTAGTGGAGCCATCGGTGTAAACATGTATGCGGTCGAACAACCTTTCGTCCAACAGACGCAAAGTCAATTTCTTCAGGGCTAGCGTTGACATGCGCGCCTTCCTAAAGATTCCAGGAACTGATAAGCGCACGTCAGGTTGACGAAGACTCCATGGCGCAGTTGCTGGATGCATCGCAAGTTTGAAGCCAGGTGGTAGTATGTCCTGATGTTTTGTCACGATACCGCAGTACGAAGAATGGGGCCTCCGAGCTGTCAAACACGCTAAATGATGTGACGGTAGCCGTGATAAATGCCGAATGTGCGCTCTCAGCGTCTCGACAATGATGTGCGTTGTGACCGGTTGTTCTTGTGCAATAACAATAAATGACACTGTCGATGAGCATCTTGGAAGGCCAAGGCGTGTCCGAAGTGCTTGGGCGTGTACGCTTTGCAGTGCACGGATGTCAGTTCTTCACGTGTTTGACAGGACAGGAAGGCTGTACCGGAGAGTTCGGAGAAAGAGGGCTGTGTAAAACAGGATCTTCCTATTGCCTGTGAGGCTCTGAATCTGAAAGCTTAGGCAAATGTTTCACTATAAATTGAAGACAATGAACAAAGTCATTCGGAAAAAGTGACAGCATATACATGGAGCGATTGATGGAGAGTGGGGCGAAGCATCCGTCCGTCCATTCTTTCTTGCTTTCGTCCATTCATGCGTCCGTCCGTGCGAATGTCCTTGCGTCCATCCGCGCGTCCGTGATCGCGTCTGTTCGTGCGTCTGCACGTCCATCTGTGCATCCATCCCTGCGTTCGTCCATGCATCCACTCCTGCGTCCATCCATGTGTCCATTCGTCCGTGCAGCCAACCGTGCGTATGTCCATGCCTCTGTCTGTGTGTCCATTTATCCATCTATTCAACACAACAAGTACCACCATCTCGCATATTTTCATTATATATTGTTCATATAGAAGCACCACCATCCAGCAGACTACACGGACTACACGAGTGGTGGCACACGCACACTTTCTTACGGCTTGTGCTTCGTGTCTACTTCCCACCTTTAACCACCTCGATCTCGTGGTATATATTAGTTCACTGTACTCATGGCACTACTGCCCAACGCTTGCTAAACCTTTCTAAAACGAAGGATGCTACGCCCAGCGAGTATAACGTAAAAACCCATTCTTGTCAGATAGTGCTCACTGTACATGCCAATGGCTGCTAATGGGGAATGAGAGACAGGAGAATTCGGCTTTTACTTTCTTATGGTTTGCGCTTCGTACTTACTTCCCACCTTTAACCACCTCGAGTTCATGGTATATACTAGTTCACTGTATTAATGGCACAGCGGCTCAACGCTCACTAAACCATTCCAAAACCAAGGAGATTACGCCCAGCGAGTGAGAAAGCAACCCTTTCTTGTCAGACACTGCCTAATGTACATGCCAAGTGCTCCTAATGGGGAATGAGAGACAGGAGAATTCGGCTTTTAGTTAGTGCGCACGCTGCGAATTTTTTATTGTTCAACAACGCACAGGAGAAATCTCCCATCGGCACCACCTTGCAGGTCAACACGTAAGACTGGTTACACACTATGTACGACTACTACGAGGGACGAACGGGTGCCGCTTTAAGGAGCTTTGCCCTTAAAAAATTGCATGTGGAATGGTAACGAACAAGAGGGGAGCAGAGCTTGTCAAGAATGAAACACGATGTAATGATTTTAGAGTCGGAATTTAGGAGAAATTGCCATGCACGTGATATGTAGCGAGATCGAAGATAGGTACAAGCTATTAGAAGAGACATACTAGAATGCAAAAGAAGGAAGGCACCTACGTAGAAGTTTGGCTGAGAAAGTGAGATCAAGAAGTTTGCAAGAATACTGTTGCAGAAGGAAATATTGAAATTACTTGAATGCGCAAATACCTCGTAGGCATGAGCCCTACATTGAGCGCAGCCACTTGATCAAGATAACAATGGGAGACTTGTGGAGAGCGTCAATACTTTACGATGGCTGCCAAAAGAGGCAGCATTTGTTACGAATGGTGTGCAAAAAAACATATTGAGCAGATGGAAAAAGCAAAACTATTCAAACTTGTGAGTTTATCAATCTCCTGAGCAGTGCTAATGCTGTGGTCTCTTTCTATTGACCTATAGGCACAGTTTAACGTACTGAAATTGTCTTTTTTACATTGCGCCACCTTAAACACCTTATGTACTGCTGCAGGTGGGTATTGTTCTGCTACCATTAACACGCATTGTTTCTGTGCAAGGGTAACAAGTAAATGTTGAACGTGGGGGACTAGGGTGATGCACATGCCTTCAAACAAGTACAATCTTCTTGAAGCGCAGTACACGTACGGAGATGATCACATGTAGGCACCTTGTATATTTTCCACACTAGTCACGCCAAACGGTGCTTTGACACGTTTTCTTTCTTTATGCCTGCTGTGAGCGCTCATCATTGTTCTTTTTCGATTAAAAATGCCAGGAAGCCTTTAAGTCAAAGGCACTTTGTATTCTTTCATAGTTTATAGGGTTGCTGCTGTTTTTGAGACCAACCAGTGTACGTCGCCCCCTGATATAAATGAGGTCTTTCAGATATTTTCTAAAAAATGTTTTTCTTTCGTAGATGGAACAAGAAATAGACTTACTTTTACTGCCCATGATCAGTGCCACGAAAAATGACCTAAAGCACTTTAATGAAATTATGAATACTAACATAAAGATACTGAAGTGAATAATACATCCATGTTGGCGCATCTTGAAAAACACTTTTTCTAAAACATTAAAAATCCAACACAATTTTTTTGCCATATAGATACAAAGCATACATAAAAACAAGGACGGTGGAATAAAAGCTGCGTGTAGAGCGTTTTCACGGAGACCAGGAGCGTAGCTTTAAAACAGTGTATTTTCGTCACTTCCTCTCTCCACTGGCTGCTGCAGCTACCGCCGCTGGTGTGTGGGGACTACCATCTATGGAATGCGCGGATTGTGAGGTCAACGTGTTACCTTTTGTTTGTTTTTTATAGCGCTAAGGCAGTTGTGCTACCGAAAAGAGAAATATCAGAGGAGAACAAATTGACAGGCCACCACGGCACTGTGTTTGGCTGTGACGAAAGCTCAAAAAGCTGGCAGCCGATTGTCACAAAACGAGCGCTCAAAAAAGGGCGCGCCGCCAAATTCTCGCGACGAAGCGCCAAGAGGTCAACAATAACAAAAAAGAAAACAAGCACCCGAAGACTCCCCGGGCGCGCGTCTCTCTCCCCTCGGAAGCGTAGGTTCGCCAGCGAACCTCCTCGCATCAGCGGCTGAGCAAACCCTAGAACGTTCTCGATGGAAAGGGGCGTGGTGATGCAGGGTTGCGTCATCCGTTGCGGATGGCCCTCGTACCGTCTCGCCCTCTCCCCAGCCTTCGCTGCGTATCGCGCCGACAAAATGATGAGAACTTTCTGGAATCTCGCGCGGAAGGTATTTAATCGAGCAGCCGAGATGGGAGATCAGGAGAAGAGGGAAGTTAGCGCCAGTGTGCGTGGGATGTTCCGCCGCGTCTCTCGGTGAAGGTTTTGTCCTTAGTGACAAAGCAGAAGAAGAAGAAAGTATGCGCCAGAGTGCGTAGGGTGTTCCGCCTTGTGGGCGAAGCCTTTGTCTTCCGTGACAAAGGAGGAGAAGAAGAGGACCTCCACCTGAGGGGTGAAGACTCGAGCTACAGGCAAGAGTGTGTGTCTACCGCTATCGAGTGAAGAGGCGTGGCAACAGCTGCGTGTGTGAAGCCGACGTGTTTCCGGCGAAGAAGTTTGGAGCCTGGAGAGCGGTAAACTGAAGACGCGAGGTTTCCTGGAAGAGAAACTTCGGGGGCAGCGGAACGACAACAACGCTGGACTTTGAGTGAGTGATTCTCCGAAGAGTATCATCCAGACTTTTGTTCCAAAAACTTTGGACTGAATAAGTTTTCCAACTTTTTAGTCTTTAAGTGTCTTGGTTGTTCGATGCATGCGACTGCATTGTAGTGCGTATTGTTGTCTGTGTCCGTTGTTTCGAGTGTGGCTGATTGTACTGTGTAGTACGTTGTTTGATTGGTGACATATTGTATTCAACTATTGTTGAGTGTGCATACTTGCGTATCGTTTTGATCTGCCATAATTGAGAATATAATTTTGTTTTGTTTATCAACCCTCGGCTCGGACTTGTTCTTTGGGCCAGAGCCGGCGTCCGCTGGCGCGCCAAATAGGACCACTTCTAAATTGTCCACGCTTTCGTGGTGCAGTTCGGGGGGCCGATACGTCGGCCCTTGGAATTAGCCCGGCGATTGGGTCTAAAATTAACGGGACCTGTGACACCGATACATGCAAGGTGCACCTTCCTTCGAATTGACTTTATTTATGCGACAAGCCTTCTTCTCCGACGAGTGTTTTATTATATGTTTGTGGCGTCTGTCCTCGTGGTCTTTTCTTCAATCCACAAGTTCGTGGTTCTGGTGACACGATGGTACGCATCTTCACTTGCAGCAAAGAGAAGCAATGTCGCAGCTGACAGTTAATACAGAATATGTCTTGCTCAAAACTCTTCGGTTGTAACGTTAATATCCCCCATTTCTATGCAACAGCACATGAGTTAAACTGTCTGTGGCTACTGAATTGTAAGCGCGTGGAATTTTCAAATTATAGATTGAGCACTTTTCTAATGACATTGCAGATAGGCCCGCATAAAATCATTTTTGTACGGCCGTGAACGTGCCTCAAGCGTTTTCTCGACGGCGCATCATTTCTCGACTTATCGATTTTGTGACAAAAAAATGGGACAGTTTTATGACGGCCACGCGTTTTTTATTCTTCCTTTTTGGCAGTCTGAGTGTCATGAATAATCTACCCAAAATCGTTAAATTGACACGTCAATGCGGGCGCTTGGCTTGATGAAAAAAGGCAGATCTCACGAACAATGGGAATCAATGATATGCGAAACACGGACTAGAAATGTTGATGTGTCACTTTAAAATCAGCACAACTTTACGCGGCGGAAGTAATTTATGCCATAAATGACTTCCATTCGATTCAATTTTATTTCATTCCAAGGTTGAGAGCAGGCTCGGGAGAAAAGTGATGTTTTGTCACTTGAGGAGAACCCGAGCCTCCCTAATACATGGCAAGCAACGTGGATATGGGTGAAGAAACATAGGCCATGAACATATAGGCAATGAACATAGGCCATGAAATGTTTGGCGCTGTACAAGTCGGAAGATGCACTTACAGTAATGCTATGTACAGAGACTAATAAGCGTAAGTAGTTTCTTTCGGCACAAATTCCGAAGTACAATGAAAATATGACAGAATACAAAATACTATATATATGACAACAATGCTATGCATAGAAATTGCGTGTACACACATACACATACACATATACACATATATACGCAGATACATATACACACACATATATATATATATATGCATATACATATATATAAATAATATATATATATATATAATATATATATATATATATATATATATATATATATATATATATATATATAGACAGTTCCATTAATGCCTGGACCACCATTTTCTCGATTTTCACGATAAAATGACTTCCCTAATGTCACTTGCACTGCATTTCTCAAGGATTATTTTTGCTTCCAGTAATTTATTTAATAACAAAGGAACATTAAACACAACATTTGTCGCCCAAAATTTGTTCTTCAGTATGGAAGGTTCCAGTGTTGTTGGTGACGAGTAAGGTATGGAATGGCATGCGTTTCCAGTACAAAAATATCTAAGAAGGCACGATTGTTATGAAAAAGGGATTGCTTATATCTTATTGCTAGGGAATACTCGTAAAGCTTGTGAATTGGGACAATATTATAGCGCTTAAACAGTTATCAGTGTGTGCATAGTAGTCGACATTTGCTATAAACCTGATCGCCTTTTTTTGTAGTCTGTATACTTATGTTGGTTGCGGTCGTACTTGCCCATACCAAAAGACAATAATTTACATGCGACAAAAACAAGCTGTTACAAAGTGTTAGTTTACCAGAAACTAAAACAAAATAAAACATTCGTGCAAGTATGCTCACACATTTTCATAGGTTGGTAATTAGATTATTAATCTGAGGATCCCACGACATTGTGCAATTAAAAAGTGCTCCTAAAGTTTTAACGGTTTCTACAATTTCAACAGCCGCGCTACCCATACGTAATCTATTGTCTGAGGAAATATGTCTCCGTGAATGAAAAACTACAGCTTTTGTTTTTGTTGCAATAATGAGTAATGAATTTCGTTCACTCCATGTGTTTAGGCTTTCTAATGTAGTGTTTATAAGTGTGGTCATGGCAGTCATGTCGTTACCTGTAAAGAAAATGCTGGTGTCATCCACGTATATTTTGTATTTAGGTTTGTCACTGACCTTGGCAATGTCATATATGTATAGGTTAAAAAGCAGCGGTCCTAGAATGCTGCATTGCAGAACCCCTGTGGTTATTGCCTGGAGAGAAGAAAATGAATCCTTAATGTTTACACATTGTGAGCGGTACTTAAAGTAAGATTTCAAGAGGGAAAGTGGAATGCCGCGACCACCATATATTTCTAATTTTTCAAATAAATTTTAATGACAGAGACGGTTGAAAGCCTTAGAAAAATCTATGTGAACACCAATGCAAAGTTTTTACTCTCAAAGAATTTAAGGATTATTTCTTTCTGAGCTAGTAAAGCAGTCTCCGTCGACCTGTCGTTCATAAAACCATGTTGAGATTGACACATTATGTTAAACTTCATACAAAAATTCACGAGTCTTTTAAAAATAATTTTCTCCAAGCTTTTTGAAAATATGGGTAATATAGAAATTGGCCGATAGTTCGTAAGATCATTCTGGTCTCCGTTCTTATATGACACGCTGACAACGGACGTTTGCATTTGTTTTGGGAAACAGCCTGTTGATAGGGACAAATTATAAATGTGAGAGAGCACGGGAGCTATGATATAGATTGCATGTTTGATCGGAGAAATCTGAATACCATCTATGTCACGAGCGCTGCTCTGTTTTAGCGTGGAAAAAATTGAAACTCTTTCTTGATCATTGGTTGGTCGAAGAAAGATGTTCTTTGTCTGTATTGTCATTGCGTCAGTTATAGCTGTCTGCGCTGTTTTCGTCGGCTGTGCAACGTTTCTGAGAAAATGATTAAATTTTTCTGCGAGCTCTAAATCTGTAACCGCTCGAAGATCTATGTTTATTTCAATAACCACAGGAGAGATCGGTGTCCTGTGAAGCAAAGCGTTAAGTTTCTTCCACAGTTCTGCACTCCCTTTGCAGTTGTCTGCATGGAATTGTTGACTTAAGTAATTCCTTTTTGCTTTCTTGATAAAGGCGTTCGTCTTGTTGCGGTATTCTTTAAATGCGGTTAAGTCTGATGCATCCTTAGTTTTAAAAAAACCTTCTGAACAACTTTGATTTCTTTTCGATCATTCTTAAACACTCGCGATTGATCCATGGTTTGCGACTTCTACGACATTTCTGTAGAACTTTTTCTTTAAAGTGTCTAAAATAAAATTTTTTAAATATAATCAAGAATGTTTCATAGGCTAAATCTGCAGTTTCTGAGTGGTATACCACACTCAAGTCTGTTTGGGAAAGGCTTGTGCTGAATGCTTGGAAAGTGTGAGGTGTGATATTTTGAACTGTTCTAGCGGGCAGTGTTTGGGACTTCTTGATTGCACTCTCCGTAACAAAGTAGAGTGCAAAGTGGTCGCTGATGTCACAACATATTACACCAGTCTCTACGTTATCTTTGTTTACGTTAGTAATAAATAGATCGATTAACGTTTCTGAGGTAGGTGTGATACGTGTGGGAGTTTCCGTTACTATATCGTAGCCACTCGACTCGACCGTCGACACAAATGTAATTGCGACGGCAGATAACTCCAGTATGTTGATATTAAGGTCACCGCCAAGAATAGGTTTAAAATTGTTGTCGTTTACATAATTTAACAATTCTTCAACGCTACCAATAAATGTATTCACAGATGAATCGGGTGGTCTGTACATGACAGCAAATACGTAATTTCGTGTAGTCAAAGTTGAGCACTCAATGTCAGCACTGACAGAAAAAAATTGTGGCATTATATGAACGTCTATGCAGTTTTTCAATAGAACCATGAGGCCGCCGCTTTTTTCTTTGTTCGGTTAAGAAAGAAAGTATTATAACCATCTCGCTTCTAAATCTCGTCGTCTAAAGTATGCCAAGTTTCCGTAAACATTATTACGTCGAAAGAAAAAGAAAACGTATCTAGAAAAATAGATAAATCATCTTCCTTGTTCCGTGCTGAACAAATGTTTAGATGAAGGCAGCACAGACTATCGCTACACCGATTTCCTACAAGA
Organism: Rhipicephalus annulatus; assembly: GCA_013436015.1. Classification (NCBI taxonomy): domain Eukaryota; kingdom Metazoa; phylum Arthropoda; class Arachnida; order Ixodida; family Ixodidae; genus Rhipicephalus; species Rhipicephalus annulatus. Next base: position 33,401 of record WOVY01002388.1, read on the forward strand.
TTATTGAAGTCACAAGGTGATACCACCATGGCGAAACAGAAGCTGCACCGCAATTCCAGATAGCGTTTTTAGGCAATCTTTTCAATGTCGCTTGCGTCGCGAATGTGCAATACATGTGATCCTTCATCATTTCGTGCGAGATTACGCCCATCATTCGTCCACACGAACCTCCAGTTCGCTGCTTTTTTTTTAGCTATTGCCGCTCCAAGAAGCTGCTTTAGGAGTGGGCATAAGTGTTCATTGATGAACACAGGTGTGTTAGAGACGTGACCGAGGTCCTGTGTCGAGATGCTTGTCTTCTATGCTTTCTGCAACACCAAATCACGTTTTGAACAGCTGCTGAATTGTACTATTTTGTTCGGTATTGAACTGGCATTTTTTGCTGGTACACGGTGACATTTTTCAACATCATCTTTGGTTACAGGCACATTCAGCAGTCCGCCGATCCTGTTAAGGGTATTTCCAAGATCTTCCTCAGCAAGTTTGGGTACTCCCTTAATCTCAACGTTACATTTGCGGGAGTATTGCTCAGATGCAGTTATCCTCTGCTCTTGTTGAGACATTTGTCCTTGAAAGCTTTGCACTGGGTTCTCAACTGCTCATTAGCGATTCTGAGTAACTTGTTATTCCCCACAAGATCAGCATTCTCTTTCTTTATTTTTTCAACTTCGTCGTTCAAAAAGCTCACACTGTTTTTCAGGTCTCTTATTTCCTTTCTTAGCTCTCTTTCAATTGACGATTTGAAATCAATCATCTCCATTCTCGTTTCTTCTCGCAATTTAGTCAATTCACTCATGACTACAGCAATACTTCACACAAGAATTGTATCGCCACTTTTGCAGCAGAAAGGCAGCAAAAAGAATAATCTTTGTTTAGTATGTAAAAAATGAATGCAAACCAAAAATAATCAAAGACAGGCGTGTGAGAAACAAGCTTTCGCTGCCCCCGCTGCTGCCAAGTGAAGTGCAGGCCTCCGCAGTTGCTGGTGTTAAAGACAGTTCCCCTGGTGTTGCTCCATGGCGGTAGCTTTCTTGCTTCGTCAGGGCTTGCCTCCCGAAACGTGTGACGCAGTCAGCGATGCGTGGCGGCACAGCATGTGACGATGTGCCGACGATGATCAGCCGTTGAGTTGTCAATTAAAATAATCGAACACAGGCGTGTGAGGAACAAGCTTTCGCTGCCCCCGCTGCTGCCAAGTTTAAGTCCATGTCTAATTATTATAATTGGACGTCTCAGTCACCTTCGTCATTCAATCACGCTACCTGATACCAAATTTCCTATAAGTGAGCTAGTGAAACAGCCGCGAGCGACTTATGAGCGTAGCATGTAGTCCATCTTCACATGACACGTATGCCATGATTATCATGCTTAGACGTGTCCTTTACATTCGTCAGTCATTCATGTCACGTAATGTCAAATATGGTATAAGGGGAACAAGTGAAACGGCCGCGAGCCCGCTGTGAGCGTAGCATGTAGTCATGTTTTACATGCACACACACTTCATGATTATCATGTTCGGATGTGTAACTTAACTTCGTCGCCTATTGATGTGTTGCAATACCAAATTTGGTATATGTGAAGCTTGAGAAACGACCGTGAGCGCATCACGAGCTTGGCATGAGGTCGTGTTGTTACAAGACACGCATCTCATCATTATCATGCTAGCACCAGTAACATACCTTCGTCGTCCATTCCCGTCCCATAATACCAAGCTTGGTATATGGGGCTAGCAAAACGGCGGGAGATCATCAGGAAGGGCACAATATACCGCGACGTAACGTTGACGCACGCACGCTGGGCGCAGCGACGCTACGCTAGCAAAACGGGAACAATCTATATTCTGCCGCCAGACGCGACCAGCGTCTGTCGGCACGGCCCAGGCGGAAGAATACCAGAACTCCAGAAGGCAGGTATAGCTAAGCATTTTCACCAATAACCTATTTACACGTGCTGCTTAGGAATGCATTGAAGCATTACTCATCTAGATAGACGGAAGGCTTCTGTCTATCGTTGGCACCACGGCGGTAACGTCTCGTAAAGGTAGCCCCAGCTTTCTGTTTCGGAAATTTCGAAGCTGACGGCTTAGCGATTACTTACTGGCGTTACACTCGCGAAGCGTGGCTGTGTTTTGAATGATGTACCGCGAATCAAAGCGATACCAAGAGCACTGACTGCACAGGCTATGTTGAAAAAAGTTGTTTCTTTTCAACATGCTGCATACACCGGCAGATATCCCAACACACCGTCTCGGCGGCGAAACATCGCAGGTGCTAGACGGCACTCGGCGGGCAAAAATGGCAGCCTCCTTGTGAAAATGGTCTATACATAACTTGACAATGAGAGCATGCATGACAAGAACTCCTCCTTTCAATATTAGTAGAGGTACATGCAAAATAAACAAAAGAATAAGAAAAAAAACATACAATAAAAGCATAGCAGCAAGGTTATTTTACCTAACGTCGAAGTATTGTGTTTTCAGAAATGCAAACGGATGCATTCAGCGCATAATTACTATTTGTTTGGTGTTGAGGGAAAAAAGTATAAGGAAATGTTTGAAGGCGTGGTCGTGGAACTGTCGAGTATTCGGTGTGTCGGTTCAATCGAGATGATTGGTTGTTTGACAAGCCCGCGATGTTGCTTAAGTAATTGTACCCTGAGTTGTTTCACGTTTTATAAGAAAACATAAGCTGATACTGATGAAGATGGTCACTTCGCATAATTTTGAACACAAGAAACGGATCACGTGTGCGTTAATTGTAGGTACATTATCAATAACCCGTAATGCTCATTTCTGTGGTTTGCCTAGATGACCTAACAATATTTTATTACTGTTTGACTAAACCAGGTGACAATAGCTCAGATGCGAAGCAAATAGTGCATTATATGATGCTACGAAGCGCTGTCAGAGATGAAGAGGAAGACCGCAAAGAGAAGGAGTACAACGCTCGCTGATATCCACGTGGACTTCGCTCTGCCTTGTATGTCTGGCGTTACGTGTTTAGATACACCTTGTAAAGATACTCTACGACGCCTTTTTTCCTCGTGATATTTTGGTAGAGAGTGCGGGTCCTCTTTTTCACCATAATGACGATTCTACGTAGCGGACGCTCCTTGGTGGCCACTGCTATGTCTGCTCAAGAGGAATATCAGGATGCATCGGAAATGTCTCAGACAAAATAAGGACAACAGCTGGCGCTTTTGAGTCGATTACTGAAAACTCAAGAAGTTAACAAAAAAGACATGTACAACCCTACCACGCATGGATGACGCCCTTGACTGTCTCAATGGTGCGAAATATTTCTCTTCAATAGACCTTCGTTCGGGGTACAGGTATATTGCAGTTGATAACATGGACCCCGAAAAGACCACAATTATTACACTTAACGGCCTTGATCCGTTTAAAGGGATGCCATTCAGGTTATGCAACGCCCCAGTTACTTTCGAACGAATGTTGGGCGCTCTACCACATGGTTGCGTGATTGATACGAGAGGTTTAACGTCCCAGAACCAACATTTGAGTATGAGAGACGCCGTAGTGGAGGGCTCCGGAGGTTTCGACCACCTGGGGTACTTTAACGTGCACTCAAATTGAGCACACTGGCCTACAACATTTCTGTCTCCATCGGAAATGCAGCTACCCCAGCCGGGATTCAATCCCGCGACTTATGGGTCAGGAGCCGAGTACCTTAGCCACAAGACCGCCGCGGTGGGGCCTAATACACGGTTTCATCAAATGGTCAATAAGTTATGCTACCTTGATGATGTCATTTTCTTTTCACCGACTTTTGCGACGCACCTCGTGTGCCTCTTGACATTTTTCTGTTTTTCGAAAGGCAGGCCTTCAGCTCAACTCGTCTAATTGTCACTTTCGGCCGTCGGGAGCTCACTGTCCCTTGGACATCTTGTCAATTTTTCAGGTGTTCCGTCCGGATCTCGACAAAGTGCACGTAGTCAAGGGGTTTCCTGTGGAAACCTGTGCGAATGACGTTCGAAGCTTTGTAGGCCTCTGCTCCTACATTCGAAGATTTGTGCGCAATTTTGCTGACATTGCACGCCCTCTAACAGACCAACTGAAAGAGGTTGCGGTTTTTGTCTGGGGTCCTGAACAGGGCCACTGCATTTGATGAACTGATCATGCGCCTAATGTCGCCACCGATACTTGGCCACTCCGATATATCCGCTCTAACAGAAGTGCGAACCGACGCTAGCGTCCATGGCATCGGCACTGTTGGCAAAGCATTAGCATGGTAGGGACTACTTCATTGCATACGCTAGCCGTCTTCTATCACCAGCGGAGCGCAATTATTCTATCACCGAGCGCTGATGCCTTGTGCTCATTTCGGCCGTAGGCAAATTTCCCCCATATTTGTATGGCCGGTCATCCCCCGTTTCACGGACCACAACGCCTTATGCTGGCTATCATCGTTAAAAGACACTCCCGGACGGCTGGGACAGTGAGCGTTGCGGCTACAAGAGCACTCATTTATCATCGTCAATAAAACCAGCCGACAACACGAGGAAAGTCATTGTTTGTCTCGTCCACCCAGTAGGTCCACGAGATCTTCCTGAAAGTGGCGAGTCCACGTGCGTCCTGGCGCTTTCCGCATTAGCAAACACCAGAAAGGAGCAACGACGTGATCCTCACTTAAGAGAGATAATCAACCAACTGAGCGACACCACTACGCCTTCATCGCTTCGTATGTTTGTGCTCCATGATGGTGTTCTATACCGTTACAAACATGCGTCCTGATGGTCCTGACTTGCTGCTGGTCCTACCTACACATATCCGTCAGTCTGTTCTCGCGCAGTTGCAAGACATTCCTACTGCTGGTCACCTTGGCGTCTCAAGGATTTACGACCGTGTTCGACGCCGCTACTTTTGGCCCGGTATTTACCGCTCTGTTCGTCGTTACGTACCTTTGTGCAAATTGCGTCAGCAACGCAAAACACCAGCCACCCTTCCAGCAGGACGCCTTCAACCTATTGAAACACCATCTCTGCCAACTTACAGAGTTTGTCTTGACCTCCTCGGCCCTTTTCCTCTATACATGAGAATAAACAAGTGGATATATAGCTGTCGCCACCGACTACACGACTCGGTGTGCGAGCACATGGGCTATCCTTACCGGTTGTGCAACCGACGTCGCCAATTTTCTCCTCGAAGACGTCATACTTCGCCATGGCGCTTCTCGACAGCTCATTACAGACCAGGGTCGATATTTTCTATGAAAGATAGTTCAAGACATTCTGCACGCTGGCGCTACGAACCTGCAAGATGGGACCTGCAAGATGGGGCCTGTGGGAGATTTCTCCTGTGCGTTGTTGAACAATAAAAAAATCGCAGCGTGCGCGCTAACTAAAAGTCGAATTCTCCGGTCTTTCATTCCCAATTAGCAGCCAGTGGCATGCACATTGAGCACTATCTGACAAGAAATAGTTGCTAGGTTAAACTCGCTGGGCGTAACCTACTTGGTTTTAGAAAGGTGTGGCGAGCGTTGGGCCGCAGTGCCATGAATGCAGTGAACTTGTATATACAATGAACTTGAGATGGTTAAAGGTGGGAAGTAGACAAGAAGCGGAAGCCGAAAGAAAGTGTGCTTGTGCCACCTCTAGTTTAGTCCTTGGAATGTCCGCTGAATGGCGGTGTTTCTATATGCGGAATATATGATGAAAAAATGCGAGATAGTGGTACTTGGAGTGTTGACTATAGATGGACGAACGGGCACACAGAAAGATGCATGAACGGACGCATGGATGGCTGCACGGACGGATGGATGCAAGGACGAACGCAAGGGCGGATGCATGGAGGAACGCAGGGACGGACGCATGGATGCACGTGAGGACGCATGAAGCGACGCACACACGGACGGGTGGATGGACGCATGGACGGACGGAAGCAAGAACGAATGGACGGACGGATGCTTCACCACACTCTCCATCATTCACCCCGCGGATATATGCTGCCATTTTTTTATTAGAGCGAAAATTCTTGCAAAGAACTAGGAGTTGCTTCGTATACGAATATTAGCGATAAGCAGAGCTCCTTCGAAATGGGACGCAAACGACTATGCACCTGGTCTCGCTGCTGGCTTTCCTTAAGCCGGTAGCGAGGGGAGCAGGTAGCGAGAGCGTCTGTTCGTTGCGCTCGGTGGCGGGATAAACTGAGCGAATAAAAATGGCAACATATCCACGGAGTGAATGATGGAGAGTGGGGCGAAGCATTCGTCCGTCCATGTGTCCGTCTGTGTGACCGTCCATGCGTTCATTCATGCATCCGCCTTTGCGTCCGTTCATGCGTCCATCCATGCATCTGTCTGTGTGTCTGTTCGTCCATTCATTCAACACTCCAAGTCCCACCATCTCGCATCTTTTTATCATATATTCCCCATATAGAATCACTGCCATCCAGCGGACATTCCAAGGACTAAACGAGAGGTGGCACACGCACACTTTTATACGGCCTGCGCTTCGGGTCCACTTCCCACCTTTAACCACCTCGAGTTCATGGTATATACTAGTTCACTGTATTCATGGCACTGCGGCCGAACGCTCGCTAAACCTTTCGAAAAACCAAGGAGGTTACGCCCAGCGAGTATGACGTAGCAAACTTTTTCAGTCAGATAGTGCTCAATGTACTTGCCAATGGCTGCTAATGGGAAATGAGAGGCGGAGAATTCGGCTTTTTCTTTCTTACGGCCTGCGCTTCGTATCTACTTCCCATTTCTAACCACCTCGAGTTCATTCATGGTATACACAAGTTCGTTGTATTCATGGCACTGCGGCTCAACGCTCGCTAAACCTTTCTAAAGCTAAGGAGGTAACACCCAGCGAGTATAACGTAGCCACCCTTTCTTATCAGATAGTGCTCTATGTACATGCCAATGGCTGCTAATGGTGATCGCAGCCTGCGCGTTAACTAAAAGCCGAATACTGCAGTCTCTCATTCCTTATTAGAAGCCGTTGACATGCACATTGAGCACTATTTTTTATTGTTCAACAACGCACAGAAGAAGTCTTTCCCCGGCACCACCTTGGAGGTCAAAATGTTATACTTGTTACATACTACGGGGGATGAACGGTTGTTGCTATAAGGAGCTTCGCCCCTAAAATAGTGCAATAAAGGCGAGAACAAGCTGACCAGTGCTTAGAGTCACAGGATCCGTAGCCTATATCCCAGTTGTTTCTTTCACTCATCTTTGTGTCCTTTCTGAGCTTTTACATTCCTCCCGAGTTCAATAGAACGATCTTTGTGCTTACCTACATGTATCATGGCTGCATTTAGTTGTGATTGAAAATAATCACCCGTCTCGGTTGTCTTATTGTCCTTATATCTCTATCTTTATTTGTCTGTAACATTCTCGCTGTTTATCCTTAAAATACAGCACGTCCCACGTACCAGAGGAATCGGGGTTATGCGAAGCCTGATGAAGGAAGATGATGCTGTTGCAATGTTTTTATTGATACACCATATGACATCACAGTAACTTTGTGTACAAGTGTTGCACTCACCGACATACGTTGAGTAGTTTTAGATGTTTATATAATTAGTTGTTTGCTCTTGCGCAATGATTCCATCAGGAACATAAGCATTAGCAACACCATAAGCACAACGGCAGCTGATATGGATCGCTGGGGCTCGCAAAGATGGTTGCCGCGGACACTGCTACAAACATCAAATTTGGTACATGACACCTAACTACAAGTGACGTTAATCCGAGCTGACTACTGCATCGTAGGAGTGCATTTTTATGAAATTGGATAGCCAGCAGATACGCCTTGGTGGTTTAGTATTTAAGGCACCCGGATGTGCACCAGCAGGTCACGGGATTGAATCCCGGCTGCAGTCACCGTACTTTCACTCGAAAATTGTGGAAGCCTGTTCGCTTATACTTAGGTGCACGTTAGAGAGCCTCAGGTGGCTGAAATTCCCTGAGCCCTTACTACGGCGTCTCTCATAATCATGTGTTTGTTTCCGAACGTTACCCCTTAACAATTACTAATAAATTTGGATAGCCACCTCTGCAACGACAATCGACGTTTCATGAACATTAGAGTCTATTCGAAAAGTAGTTGCGAGACCAGGCATAGAATCCTTGATTGCCACGCAGAATGCTGGGGTTGGATTTCTGCTGGGACCTTGACAGTAATTCTTTGAATTCGTCTTGTGAACGCTGCCGATTTCAAGGTTTCATTGATACTCACGCGTTACAATTACTCATGTGCTTTCTCGTCATTCCTGGGTAGATAGCACCCGTCAGAGGCCTGTGGCACATACCCACAGACCAATTGCACATACTTGCCTCTGGGTAAATGCTGCTGTTAGGCCGAAACTTTTCGATGCCGTATGTCACAGGAATGTGGTAATATTCATGTCTTTAGCACCACGTCATATTCAGCCTCCCATACTAATACTCCCATACTAATTTTGATTTACCCCAAGTTAAGGGGGTAATCTCGAGAGATACCAGATGTTACTGGCTAGGCAGATAGATACGCATATAGAGGCCAAAAGCGGTTGCAGTGCGCAAAGAAATGCTTCGTATATAATAACCATGTCCGTATGGAATTCGAACTATGCCTACAAAGATGCCTACAAAGAGTACCAAAAGAATGGTACTTTTCAAACAAAGCCGGTTACCGCTGCGCTGGCTTCGACTTACCGGAAGTACAAGAAACGAGGTCATGCAAGCATTCACTGACGTGACAATGGCAAGCATAGTTCCGAACGCTTGAAGGAAAAGTTGACACTGAGGAGTTGTACGAGATACAAGCTTCTGACGCCTCAAGTTGAAACGTATGAAATCACAAGTATTTGCTTACTTATCATTCTCGCGACTGGTAAAGCGCCGCAGCTGAGTGCATGAATCTGTACAGCTCATAAATATTATGAAATGGGATATATCCAATGTTCAACACTGTGTGTTTAGTTAGATTGCCCAAACTTGCGAGACACCTTTCTTTCCCTGAGTGTCGCGCCGTTTCACACGGTACTTGTTGGATGGTGGCAGTGCTTTCTCCTACTGGAACAAACAAACAAGCGAGGAAGAGAGTTCAATGACGGTGCCGAGAGAGGCAGCACACGCAGCCGTCCTCTAAAAGTGAACAACGAAACATGACCAGACAGCTGCCGTTAACGAAACAAGCTGGCACCTTGCATCGTGAAGCCTTGCACTGTATTTTGTCGCAGCCACAGCGGGGAGACGACAAGTCGCCTCCCTATGGGGCTTGTGAAACGATTTACTATAATTTTTTTTGCTTGTTCACCACTGTTATTGTTGCTTTCTAAGCGCTCTCTAATGTGGCGTGTATTGAGCTTGCTTCTCTAGGCCAGAAAGGCCTCTCGTCACATTCTTTCGTTTTGTAAGAATGTAGCTTGTTTCTGAAAGAAACGTTCGGGAGAAGACGAGGAGGTAGTTAAACACTAGATACATTCCCTCCAAGGCAGCGCGTTTACGCTTGTGATTCCAGTTGAAGAGCAGCTGTCATGGCTTTGTTGTCATTAGGCCTAACAGAACTGGTGCTGTGCACTCTTCAGTTACTCGTGCTGTCTACCGTACCCATTGACGCTGAGTCCTCTTTGGCGATAACTGCGTTGCGCTCGTTTTGCATGTGCTGCCTTTCTGCTTTCAAGTTTTATGTTACTGGTACATCCACCCGAATTGTAAACAGTCACGCAATATACAACCTAATGCCAATTTGATGCCCTTTTTATTGCCTAAGATAAGCTTCGCAAAGCCACTATTGCAATCAATTCTTTTCTTTAGTGCGGAGCAGTTTGGGGGCTTGGTTCGCCCTACATTCACGTCCTGTGACGTGATCACGCTTAACGTATAGCGCTAAATACAGGACATAACAAGCCGAACATTGCTAAACTCAGGTTAAAATAAAGGAACAAGGTCCTAAATATAATACCTAAGGAACAGTGAAGAAGCAATCGAATGAACGCACTACAAAAAATTTTGTTTAGGCAATTTCTTTCTACAGATCAATATTCTTTTCAAAATTTTGAAATAGAATCAACTGCTTCCAAGACACACATTTTCATGAAATTAGCGAAAATCGGTTTATTGTGCCTTGAATTTTACGTGCCGTTAACATTTTGTGATAATGTGCTTGACGAGGAGCTTGCTGACATAGGACGTCATGTTGCAGATGTGAACTTTGGTTAGATAAATGCTTCCTGAGGAGCTGTACGCTGACGAGAGGCTTCTTTTATGCGATGATACACGATTGATTGATTGATATGTGGGGTTTAACGTCCCAAAACCACCATACGATTATGAGAAATGCCGTAGTGGAGGGCTCCGGAAATTTCGAATTCCTGGGGTTCTTTAACGTGCACCCAAATCTGAGCACACGAGCCTAAAGCATTTCCGCCTCCATCGAAATTGCAGCCGCCGCAGCCGGGATGAGATCCCGTGACCTGCGGGTCAGCAGCCGAGTACCTAAGCCACTAGAACACCGCGTCGGGGCACCATGATACACGAGCAACGCACGCATATAGCCTTTGCTGTAAACACTTTATTTATTCCAGCTGCAAGAGAAGCGGAAACTGATGTTAAAAATACAAAGGAAGCGGTATACTATTTGTAAAACTATGCGTGAACTAGCTCGGAAACGAGTCAGTCTTCTTTGAAACGCCCCCGGGGAGGTGATAAATCAAGCGTACGAGTCAAGCTCGTTCGAAAAGGTAAATGTGTCAACCTGAAATAGGTCAAATATTTCTTAGGTCTCTTTGGACAAACAGACATTCTCATATCTCAGGCTATCCTTCTCGGTATTTGTGTATTTTTTCGGTTTCGTTTTGTGAACAAATAGGTTGGTATTCCCACACCAATCTCGTATTTTTTTTAGCCTGTTATCGTTTTGGCGTCCTTATACCATACGTAGCATGTGGACAAATATAAGAAAATTACTTATGCATGCCCCTTCTAGAAAAATTACACATACATAACAATGACGTGTTTTTATGGTGCCACAAATATGCGCAATATTTGCTTTTTTATTGACAATCGCACAAGTATGAACGATGAACTTTGAGTAATATCAGTGGGTGCTGTGGATAAGGTCAGCCGTTTGGAGAATCGTTTGGTCACTTTGGTGCCGTTAAAGGTACCACTCGGGGTGGACAAACAGACAAACGTACAGACTGACCGACAAACCAACAGACAGACAGACAGAGAGACAGACAGACAGACCGACAGACAGACCGACAGACAGACAGACAGACAGACAGACAGACCAAAATTTTTACGTCGAAGGTCCCCAAAAAGATTATTGTATTTATTATAAGATTAGGATAAGGTTGGTTTGTCAATACGGGCTGACTCCGGCGGCGAGCAAAAGACGGTAGTGCCACCTTGCTAGGCGAGTGAATAACGCTCCCCCAGCGCCACCTTTTTGTCTCAACCTGATTACGTTTGGTATGAAACAACCTTACGGGCTTCACTAATAATAGTAGCGTTTGTAACATATAGATATGAAAATTGCAGTACGAGGAGATGCGAGTCTTTTTTAAACAGCAGACAAAATTGGTTGAGGTCTGTTTGAGCGGCCGCTGCTTATCTATTTTTAGCGTCATCTTGTCCAACCAAAGGAGATGTAGGATGGAATCGGTCGTTGACGGAGTCGGTCGTTGACAGAGGAAACGCGCTGATGACATTCATGACATATGGTTTGGCGCAGGACCACAGCGGCACCTTCGGTTCTCCGAGTGTGACTGGAGAAGAACGCTTGTTTCAGCGCTCTGTTTCATTTTAGTGAAATCATCGGTCTTTTGAGGTGCCTCGCCTCTCCGTCTTGCGGCGATGGACACGGAGCATGCCAGAGGCCCGCCTGGTCACAGGTCCTCACACCCGTCAACCACAAGGAAGCGAGCTGGCTCTCCCAGTGACACTGAGGACACCGATCTCTACTCTATGTCGGAAGACGACACATCCGATGGCAGCTTTATACCTGTCCGGGGTAAGAGGGCAAAGAGAAGGACGGCGAATACAGCAGCATCAGCTCCTGCAAGCACAGCGACTGTGCATTCAAGGCCTGCGCGCTGGCCGCACGTCATCATCTTCATGCCCGAAGATCCATCAAGCAACCTGCGGCTCCTGAACAGGCAAGCCCTTTCGGTTGCTCTCGAATGTGCGGTGCCACATCAAATTAAGGACGTACGAGTAAACCCAAGGAAGAACATTCTCGCCATAGACGTGCACGATGTGAGTGCGCTAGGACAGCTGCAGCAAATGACTGAGCTAGGTGGCATTAAAATGCGCCCCTTTATCCCGATGGATGACAAATCAATTGCCGGTGTAATTTATGACATCGACACTGCCATTCCTAATGCTGACTTGTCTACCCTCATCAAGCCTGCAAACGAGGGAACTGTCATTACGCAAGTGCGGCGCCTTGGAAATACGCGCTGCGTAAAATTGTTTTTCAAGGGAGATTGCATACCGTCTCACGTTAAAGTTGGACATTTTCGACATCCGGTTCGACCATTCATCCAAAAGCCACTTCAATGTCATCAGTGCTTCAGGCTAGGACACGTCAAGGGCGTATGCCCCAACTTACGACTGTGTCCCCGCTGCGCTGAACCTCATGCTGAAGACACCTGTCGGGCGACTACTTTGAAGTGCGCCAACTGCAGCGGTCCTCATGCTGCCTCGTCGAAAGACTGTCCTCGAATCCAAAAGGAGCGCGCGGTTCTCAGACAAATGGCCCGAGACAACTCAACACACAGGGAGGCAGCCGAAGTAGTCCGGCGTCGGCGTCGACGTCGGCATCATCGAAAGTCTTCAAAGAGGGCACATTCCCGAGACGCTCCTACCCACTCTTTAGCGGTTCTATCCAGTAGCGCCGCGAAAGGGTCCACCACTTCTACGAAAGAAACAGAGAAGCCTCCTTCTCTGGAGGTATGGCCCACGCTTCCGACGCGCTCTTCTGCCAAGGAACCTCTGCAGGTTGTGGCCACACAAGAGCCGTCTCCAACCATGGAAGATTTGCCTAAAACTGATCGTCAAGTGATCTCGGTGCTGCGTTCCCTTATAGAAGCCATCCGAGCGATATTAGTCGACATGAAGACACCATCTGCTAGAAGCGCACTTGGACTATTGGACGCCCTAAGCCCAGTGCTTGAATCTCTCAACTAGGAAGATGGCTACTCACACCTCAACATTTCTTAAAGAAGTCAAGGCTGCATCCGTCATCCAATGGAACGCCAGAGGACTAAAATCACGCCTTTCAGATTTTCGTCAGTTTGTGTTTACCAACGTTTTTCCAATCATCGTCATTTGTGAACCCAATTTGTCGAAACCAATAAGACTATCGGGGTACGAAGCTGTCATGTCTTCAACGAACGGTGCGTGCAGCAAAATCATCGTCTTTGTTCGTCGTGAACTGACGTATGTTGTGCAACCAATTGCACCTCACGATGACAATCAGTATGTCTGCATCACTGTAAAAAAGAACCAACTCATGTTTACTCTCATAGGCGTTTATATATCGCCGTCAAGTAATCTCGATTCCAGGAGATTAGTGGATATTTTGAGAGTGTGTCCTGCACCATGGGTCTTCATAGGTGATTTCAATGCGCACAATCACGCATGGGGAAGTACGCGGACAAATGCAAGAGGACGCAAGTTAGCAAACATCGCCTACAACTATGGCCTTACTCTCCTGAACGACGGCAGCCCCACTTTTCTTCGAGGTGTGACATACGGCAGCTGTCTCGACCTTGCTTTTGTCTCCAACTCCCTCGCGAGATACGTCAAGTGGTTTCCAGATGTTGAGACACGAGGAAGTGATCACATTCCAATCTACCTTAACATCAAAGGCTTGTCTAGTTATGGTCCACGGACGACCATTCGAGCAGTCCAATGGACCAACTTCAAATCTGACATGGAAGATGCTTGCAGCGATGGCCTACGATCTGGGTTAGAGGAAACAATTAAGAGCACAATGCAAAACGCCACTCGCACGGTGACGATATCTTCCACACGAAACGATTTTGATATAGAGTTGGAGCGACTCCGAGCACTGCGACGGCGGGCGGAGCGTCGGTATCGGCGTACAAAATCAATTCACGATCTTAGGGCAGCCAGGAGGATGCAAAAGAAGATTCGGCGTCGCATGGATAGATTAGCGTCGGAACGATGGACAACGTTTTGCCAGTCACTAGACCCTCGCAAGCCACTCTCACACATTTGGAAAACGGTGCAAGGTCTGCGTCACCCTACGGAACAGCGCTTTCCATTCAAAGCGCTCGCGCTATTTCAAAGGAGGAAAGAGATCGATGTCGCAGAAGATTTCTGTGCGCAGATCGCCAACCAAGCCACTCGTCCAGATTCTCCAGTGAGAGGTGACGTCCCCCGTTCCCGTGACTACCACATGGACCTCCTTTTTACAATGGAGGAGCTCGAGGCGGCACTAGCTCTCTGCAGGCGTTCATCTTCTCCGGGCCCAGATGGTATTCCGTACCGAGCCTTGTGCAACCTTGGGGAAGGTGCAAGGAGAGAACTGTTGAGCCTCTACAACATCTCGTGGCAGGATGGCTATGTTCCTGATGACTGGAAAGTAAGCCGCTTGTTACCCATCTTGAAGCAGGGCAAATCCCCACTCGAACTAACCTCATACCGCCCAATAGCACTGGCCAGCTGCGTAGGGAAGATAATGGAACGGATGATACTAGGCCGCCTGGAGTGGTATCTTGAATATCACAAGATTTATCCGAATTCGATGGCTGGTTTCCGACGCGACCGCTCTTCTATTGACAATGTCGTTGATCTAGTTTCGTACGTTCAGCACGAAAGATCCCGTAAGCGACTATCTGCAGCTTTGTTTCTAGATGTGAAAGGCGCTTATGATAATGTACTACATGAAGCCATTTTGGGTGCTCTTGCGGTGGTTGGCCTTGGTGGTCGAGTCTTTCGGTGGATTTCGAGTTACCTGGCTGCAAGATCATTCTTTGTGTTAACAGAAGATGGCCCAACTACGCGACGCTATACTTCCAGGGGTGTTCCTCAAGGCGGAGTTCTTAGCCCGACGCTATTCAATCTTGCACTAATTGGCCTTGCTGAATGCTTGCCAAGCACCATTAAAATCTCAATATACGCAGACGACATCTGTGTCTGGACATCGGCAGTCACACGTCCTCAGATACGTTCCCGGCTTCAAAAAGCAGCAACTATGATTGCCAACTACTTGTTCAAACAAGGTCTCAGCATATCACCGGAAAAATGCGCGCTGGTGGCTTTCACTCGTAAAGCAATGACCCCTTATGTCATCTCAATCTGCGGGCGACCGATTTCTTACGCCAAAACCCACCGGTTTCTGGGCATCATTATTGATAGGGACCTCTGTTGGAGTCCGCATGTGACCTATATGAAGAAGCGCCTGACCGCTATTTCTCAACTGTTCAAGTTCCTGGCAGGAAAGACGTGGGGGATGTCAGTAGACGCAATGATGGAGCTCTACAGGGCCCTGTTTCTTGGTTTCCTCAGATATAGCTTGCCCGTGCTTAGCAATACCTGCAAGACCAATGTTCGTATTTTACAGACAGTACAAGCCCAAGCGCTGAGAGTGTGCCTCGGTCTGCCCAGATGTACGTCAACAGAAGCAACAATTGCAATTGCTGGTGACTATCCAATACAAACTCACATTGTTGTTGAAGTCCTGAGAACACACATCCGACACTTCGCACGTGCCCCCGGCCATCACCTTGCACTGTTGCCTTCAGAGAGGCGCCAAGCATCGTTCGCCAAAATTATCGTGAAATACAACGATAAACTTCCCTCGGGCTTCACTCGTGCATCTAAACCACCCATACCACCTTGGTGTCTTATTCGACCCACAGTGCATCTTAGTGTACCAGGGATCCGGAGGAAATCTGAGTTTTCGTCGCCCGTGCTGAAACAACTGTCTCTTCTTCTTTTGCACGAGAAATATTCAGACAGCATACATGTATACACCGATGGTTCCACGAACCACCAGTGTTCGTCAGGGGCAGTAGTTATCCCAGCAAGAGGCGTTACCATCAGCTTTAGGACTGACCACTCCACGGCATCTGCAGCAGCGGAACTAGCTGCTTTGCGCGCTGCACTTTGTGTGATCAATCGGGAACCACCGCAACAATGGTCGATTTTCAGCGACTCAAGGGCTGCCCTACAATCTGTGCTCTCAGCACTGCGTCGCGGCCCGTACGAACAGCTAGTTTTCGAAATTCGATGCCTTCTCCACACTTTACTCGAGAAAGGGCATCATGTGACGCTTCAATGGCTGCCAAGTCATTGCGGCATCACAGGGAACGAACATGCCGATACTGCCGCGCGGGCAGCCCTTGAAGGAACACGAGAAGAAGCCATACCACTTTCGAGGACTGATGTTGCCAGTAATCTTCGACGACTTGCGCGTGAAATCACGTTTTCACTATGGTGCCCACCAAGCGTCGATACGAATCGTCAACACCACCTGTCCTCTTTGATGGCTCTCCACATGCCCACTGGACTCGATCGAAAAGAAGCCACCCTACTTCATCGCTTATGGCTAGGAGTGGCATTTACAAAATCTTACTCCTTTGTCATAGGAATGGCCGACAACGCTCTCTGCGATGCCTGTCATTGCGAAGAGACGCTACACCACATCCTGTGTGACTGTCCATTGTATGAAATCCAGAGACAGTCACTGGCGTCTGCTTTTGCGCGCATCGACAACAGCCAAATGTCTGTGGACACTATTCTGTCAAGTGCCCGAGAGAAGACACTGCAACAGAAGGCGACGAAAGCTCTGTTGAAATTCCTACGCGACACCGACTTGAACAAGCGACTGTAACACCAATGTCACACACCGCGAAAGACAAGACTGGACCATGACTGAGTGTGCGCGCATGTGCTGCCGAATGTGCTGTTTCTTTCTTCCCTCTCTGCTCTCTTTCATCTCCCCCATCCCTCTCCCATGCGCAGGGTAGCAAACCGGCTGCCTATAGGCTTGTTAACCTCCTTGCCTTTCTTTTCCCTTTATTTTCCTTTCCTTTTTTTCCGAGTGTGACTGACAACTGGTAAAAAAGCGGCAAGAAAAGTGATCCCAATTTCTGCAAATAGCCAACACGCACAGCCTTATATTTAAAACCACCCCTCTGCATGGCACCTTTACTGTACAGAGAGGTGACATAAGTATTTCGTCGAAACTAGTTTTGCAACAAATATAAGCTTTATTTAATTATTTGATGCTGTCAGGCCCGTATTTTAGGTCATTAGGGAGAGGTTGCCCAAGATACATATCATTCGAACAAGAAAGAAAAGAAAAAAGGCATTCTATAGCACATAGCAATACCAAAAATTACCAGCATCAGAAAATGAGAAAAAAAAATACGGTAATTGGGCAGGCGAAAATCGACTGATAAATGCTCGTGCTGAGAATTGAGATTGCATCACTACAGAGAGAACGGTCTAATGCATCTTCAAAATCGGCTGAGGCTGCATCTTGTACAGAAACACTTGGTAAATTAATCCACATTTAAAATGTGTAAAAAAACGTAAAAAAAACAGATAACCTCGCTTCACAATAGACGTGGGCTCTATAGAAATGAAAGTGCTGCTTTTCTGGAAAATCGCTTAAAAACTTGCTTTCAGAATGAGCCGGACTTTGTGATCACACTTTCTGACACCCAAACGCATCCTCCGGCATTAAGGGGCACGCTTTGACCTGCTGCTGACCACTTATTGAACAATCATAACCCATTTTCGAATACCCAAATAAACACATGAGTGTGCGATCGCCCAAAGGACGAGCGCGCTTCAAGGTAGTCTACGATAATATTAGTAATGTGCTATGCTAGAACTACCCGCACAGCTTCCACGGTAACCTATTTGACACCCTTATAGCGCCGAGCATCTGAGCATACGTAGGCAAAACACGAAAACACGAAACAGGCACGATGGATAAATACCAGCTTCAACAACATGCGCTGTCGAATTTTGGTTTGGTTTAAGAAAACTTCATTGTAATAGTCATACAGCGTGCGCCCTAGCACATGGCGGGCCGCTCCCACGACACGACCGTAAGGCCGAGACCTACCGCCGCATTGTGGGCTCTGTGGACAGCCCAACGTTGTGATGTTATGTCGGACTCGAGATAGCGGAGTCCACTTGCTGGACGATGCTGTGTTG
The DNA here is from genome assembly GCA_013436015.1 of Rhipicephalus annulatus. Lineage (NCBI taxonomy): Eukaryota > Metazoa > Arthropoda > Arachnida > Ixodida > Ixodidae > Rhipicephalus > Rhipicephalus annulatus. The sequence continues at coordinate 51,556 of WOVY01002388.1, forward strand.
GTGCCGTGTGCAGAAGGGCACTTCTAGAACATGTGTTGTAAGGTGGCTAAACGGCCACATTTTGTACACGAGTTAGATAAATAAACCTCAGGATAAAGCTTGTGGAAAAAGGCAAGGTTTGGGTACGTTTCTGTTTGAAGTAATCGCAATGTAAGAGCCTGCACTCCCTTAGCTTCCTATGTAGAGGTGGAAAGCTTTTTTTTATCCATAGCGAAATACTGAGTAATAATATTGTATGTAGTTGGGAGATCCCAGTTTACGAAATCTCCATGTCGACCCAAAGGTCCTTCATGGCCACGGATAGCTATCCCTCGCACGCTGGACGGAGCCAACTTATTGAGATTGATAATCCCTCAGTCTATGTTTCCCATATAACCGGGAACCATGTAACAGTATGGGTTGTAAGTGACTTTTCACCAACTATGTTTTTGGCCTCTTTGCACACAGCTCCAACACTGAGGGTACGAATGGCAGCTCTAGAATTGCTAAATATATGTTCATGATGGTGATCGAAAAGATCCGTGGCATTGGCAGCCTGCTCGGCTGCATTGGCAATTTTGGCGCATACCGGCGCCGCATTAATTGTAACCCCTTTGTGGTTGATGGCTGGCCACTACCGTGTGTCTCTGTGGACATCATATTACGCCGCTTCTACGAAACAGGCACCCACATCCAGACCCGCAGCTTGGCGAAGAAGGTTGTGAGCGCGCTTTCTCCTCCTTCCAATATTTATTGGGGATGCATATTCTGCGGGGCAGGCGAGACAATAATATTCTCCGTCTGATCCCTCGTCGACCCTTGGTACATGGTCTCAATATGAGATGGTGGGATACCCGTATTCACGAGACGCATCCTTCTAGCTTTCGAGCCAGACAGCCTAATTGTCTGTGTTCTTTCTTGCGCTTCCGCAATTTCTTCCAATGTATAGTTAGTTCTCAACTGCACGAAATGATATGTGTGGGTGTAGCTGGGGAGCTCAAGGGCATTCTTTACCGCTCTCCTAATCGATGCATTAGGCTTGTCAATTTTCGGTCTCTTCCAAACACGCATTGCCACCACATATTGAAAACGAGACATCATAAAAACTTGTCTGAGCTTGATCAAGTTGTCCTCTGATAGTCTTGCCCTTCGATTAGCCACCTGAGTTATGAGCCCAATAACACTATCTGCGTTTTTTCTTACCTTTGAATTGCGATGTTATTGGGGCCCGTTGCTTCTTGCGTCATACCTAAGATCCGAATGGAAGCGACTTTGGAGATTGATTGTCCGCTTTTAGTACGTATAGGTAGATGTCTGCCTCCAGTTGTGGCACCCATCCTCGCGATCAACAGCCCTTTCTGACAGGGTTAGGGATAAGAAGCTCAGACTTTTTCGGAGAGCAGAAAAGGCCTGTGTCCTCGAGAAAACTCTCGGTAGTGTCGATCGCCTCTTGCAGTGCAGCCTATGCAGTGCCATTACTTCCTCCTCTACACCAAATGAAGATATCATTGGCATATATTCTGTGACGATCAACTTGAATTCCAAAAAGCTGCCTCGAGAGACCAGCTATGACGACGTTAAAAAGTGAAGGTGATAGAACAGATCCTTGCAAGTTGCCCCTGTTTTCCAGCACTTGCACATCCCATTCTAGATCTCTAACTTTAAGTATGGCTTTTGGACCACTCAGGAAGGATGTGACAAATGCATAAAATGAAGAACCTAGGTTGAGCCTAGAGATCGCCTCTAAAACAAAATCATGACAGTCATTCTCAACCGCTTTTTTCTATATCCAAGCCTAGTATTGCTCTGGTGGCTCTGGTATAATTATCTAGAATATGAGTCCTAACGATTTTCATACCTTTCTGGGAAGGAAGACCTGGCATAATGCCAATTATGTAATGAAGAAAAAGATTATTGTGACCCATGTAATCCACCATTCGGTTCCGGATAACGTGTTCCGCCACCTTTCCCACGCATGCCGTGAGAGATAGAGCACAGATTATCCAAACTTGGTGCTTTACCGGCCTTGGGAATGAGGATTACCTTTGCCAAGTTCCATTGCTCCCAGATGTCACCTCCCTTTCAAATCCTATTATTCTCATCAGTAAAAATTGCAACACTTTATGTATACCAGCACTTTATGCGTACGCACTGGAAAACTCAAAATACTGCCTTTGAGCCAACAATAAAATTATTGTATGTCTAGTGCATGTAGTAAATGTTGTTTTCAGATTTGTTTTTTACGCTTCCTCGAGTGGAAGCATGCCACACAGTTAATGTCGATAACAATGATATTGTGACGTAGACTGTTGCGCATGACGAAACCACATATGCACCGTCAACAGTGCAGATACCATGTGCGAGCAGCAAACAATAGGCCATCATAAATGGTTGAATCGACAATATTACGGGAACCTCTACAGCTGTCACGTTTATGGAAGGGAACACGCGAGCGCATTGCCTTGGCACTTCGAGCAGTGCGTTCAAGCCAGAGTTATTCAATCATATGAGTTGCGAAACTGCGTTCCGAAACCCGGATACGCCATTGGCCGACCTAGTGGGAGTGAGCTGATTGGCGCGCCACCTGGGAGTGACAATACAAAACACTGCATTGCCACTTCTGCGCCAGTTTTTTTTTGCCGCACGCAACACTGGCGTAGTCGCCTCAATGATTGGCCTTAGCTTGCACGGTGCCCGCTGTCTCTGTCAGCTGTTTTCGGTCTGCAAAGGCGTAATCAAAGCCAGGTCAAAGTGTCAAAGATATTTCGTCGAAGGTGGTGCTTGCAATTTCGTGCCATCATGGTTTGAAAGCTGCGCCCTGATTATTTTTGTCACTCCTCACTTGCTAATTTGAAAATGTGCGCTTGAGATCAATCGATTGCTCACGAGAAATTTGAAGAATCCTTTTAACTGTTCCAATCTGCGGTTCACGATGTGTCTCACTAACACGACGGGAGTGATGATCGCACAAACAAGACACAGATACGGTAGAGTGCAAATCAAAGCACAACAGTACCGATCAGTACTTACCGCGAATTGGCCGCTTTGCCTTGCACGCAGTAGTCGAATTCCAGTAATTGCGAAATTAATGAGACAGCGACTGGGATACCCTATAATTACGAAAACCAGATCACAAGAAAGTGGGAACTTGAACATTACTATTTATTTGCAACTAGCACTGGAAGCGTTTTTTCTGTTCAGGTGCTATAATTACGAAAGCCCGATTACAAGAAAGTGGGAACTTCAACTTTACTATTTACTTGCAACTAGCACTGCAAGCGTTCTTTTCTCTTCAGATGCTAAGTTCGTGGAGTTTTTTCAACGGCACCGGCTTTTGCTGCTCGGGCAACGTCGTCTGCTGCCGTCGACAGACTCACAGACTGGATCCACTCGGATCAACGCTGCATCACGCTTGCATTACGCCTTGCCGCTCAATGTTTTGACAAAATGTAACATCTTGAGCTCGCCGCATTAATGTGATCAACTGCCGACTTCGCTGCACCGTCCAATACGCTGTGCTAGCTGTGTACCGCATTAGAACATGCCGCTTACAACCACGTTACTTCTAGCGCAATGCGGAAAACGTGAAAAAGGACACAACATCAAGAGAACAAGCAGCTCCTCTGTCCTTTATCACGTCTCCACCACTGCAAAGAAGCAACATGTTCAGCACTTTTAGGCACCAACTCCCCTAAGAACAAATTCTAGGCGCTGCGTTGCTGTTTGGCAGAATTCGGCGGCGCTCATATTTGCTAAACGCAAAACACAAAATATTCCGTTATCTAGTCAGTTTTGTTGTCAAGAAATGGCGCTACAGTCTACTGACTTCCACAATTTCCGCTGATGCCGAGTTCAGATTTTGATACTAGAAGCCTATGGGGAGTTTCGCAACTCGCATGATTGAATAACTCTGCGTTCAAGCGAAAGTGAGAGAGCCACAGCCTCTTTTTGCGTCATCTCGTGGCGAGAGAAACAGACAGCCATTGTTAATATAAAACCTGGTATCTCCAGTAATCACCTTGAAGGGAGAGGGGGCCAGAAATCTTGCTCCAAGAAAATAGTAATGCGAAAACTAAAAGGGACACCATGAAGAAGACACACAAACGTATGCACGCCCTAAGTGTTCGTATGTGTTTTTTGATGTCCCTTTAGAGTTTCGCACATTTATAATGAAGCATGAAAACCAGTGCTTGAAGCATTGTTCAGTCCCGCATTATAATGCAGCATGAAACAAATACAACAGACGAAAACACAAAATTCATGAACGAGCACTTGTTCGAATTTTTTTCTTCATGCTTGGAAAGAAATAGCGGGGTACAAAAAATTGGCATGAACTGCCGTGTAAAAAAACATCAGTATGCATATTGGTGCCGCGCAGTTCCTAACCGGAAAAAAAAACGCGAGTTGATGGAACTGCAATAAGAGGCCTGAGGTGCGGCCTCACCGGTCACCACCGCCGGGAACGCACTCCCTCACCAGAGAAGGATTGGCCACCCTGGTGCAGTATCTGGCCACTACCTCCCACATGGATACACCAAATAACTCACGGCCCTCAGTCCTCAGCAGCTGCGAAGCAACAGACTACGGCGGCGGTCAGATCTGCAACGCAGCAGAGGGTGCTAAGAATCTCTGGACTACAGGCCGCCATTGGAACCTGAATTTGGCAACGTTTAACGCTAGAACCTTATCTGGTGAGAGAAGTCTAGCTGTCCTATTCGAGGAGGTAGAGGGTGTTAAAAGGGATATAATAGGGCTCAGTGAGGTTAGGAGGACAGATGAGGCCTACACGGTGCTACAGAATGGGCACGTCCTTTGCTATCAGGGCTTGGCAGACAGAAGAGAACTGGGAGTGGGGTTCCTAATTCACAGAAACATAGCTGGCAACATAGAGGAATATTATAGCCTCAATGAAAGGGTGGTAGGTATTGTAATTAAACTGAATAAAAGATACAACATGAAGGTAGTACAGGCTTACGCGACTACATCCAGCCATGATGACGCTTCAGTTGAAAGCTTCTAGGAAGACGTGAAATCGGCAATGAGTAAGGTAAAAACACAGCATAATATAGTGATGGGCGACTTTAATGCAAAGGTAGGGAAGAAGCAGGCTGGAGACCAGGCAGTAGGAGATTATGGCATCGGCACTACAAACGCCAGAGGAGAGCTACTAGTTGAATTCGCAGAATGCAATAAGTTACGGATTTTGAATACCTTCTACCGAAAACGAGAAAACCGCAAGTGGACATGAAGGAGCCCTAATGGCGAAAATAAGAACGAAATAGACTTTATAATGACTGCACACCCAGGAATCGTGCAAGATGTGGAAGTGGTTGGCAAGGTACGATGCAGTGACCATAGAATGGTACGGTCTCGAATTCGCCTAGACTTGAAGAAGGAACGACAAAAACTGATACGCAAGAAGCCAATCGATGAGCTAGCACTGAGAGGGAAAGTACAGGAATTCAGAGTGTCGCTGCAGAACAGGTACTCGGCCCTTATTGTGGAAACCAACCTTAGCGTAGATACAATGAATGATAATCTGACGAGTATCATCACGGAGTGTGCAGTGGAAGTTGGAGGCAGGATAGTTAGACAGGACACTGGCAAGCTTTCCCAGGAAACGAAGAACCTAATTAAGAAGCGTCAAATCATGAAAGTTTTAAGTGCAATAGACGAAATAGAACTGGCAGAGCTTTCGAAGTTGATTAATAGACGAAAGTATGCGATGTAAGAAGGTATAACATTGAGAGAATTGAACACGCTCTGAAAAACGGAGGAAGCTTCAAAGCAGTGAAGAGGAAACTTGGGATAGGCAAAAGTCGGATGTATGCACTAAGGGGCAAAGAAGGCAAAATAACTACCGATATGGATAGGATAGTCAAAATAGCGGAGGAGTTTTACAGGAATTTGTACAGTAGCCGAGACAACCACGACCTTAATACGATAAGAACTACCACTAACCCAGATGACACCCCACCAGTAATGATAGAAGAAGTCAGAAAAGCTTTGGAGAGCATGCAAAGAGGCAAAGCTGCTGGTGAGAATCAGGTAACATGAGATCTGCTGAAAAATGGAGGACAGATTGTGTTAGAAAAACTAGCCTCCCTGTTTACGAGGTGTCTCCTGACGGGAAGGGTACCAGAGTCTTGGAAGAACGCTAACATCATCCTAATACATAAGAAAGGAGATGAAAAGGACTTGAAGAATTACAGGCCGATCAGCTTGCTCTCTGTAGTGTACAAGCTATTTACAAAGGTAATTGCTAACAGAGTAAAGAAAACATTAGAATTCAATCAACCAAAGGAACAAGCAGGATTTCGAACAGGCTACTCAACAATTTACCACATTCATACTATCAATCAGGTAATAGGGAAATGCTCAGAGTATAACCAACCACTATACATAGCCTTCAGAGATTACGAGAAGGCGTTTGATTCAGTAGAAATATCACCCGTCATGCAGACACTGCGGAATCAGGGCGTAGATGAAGTATATATAAACATTCTGGAAGAAATCTACGGGGAATCAACTGCTACCATAGTGCTTCATAAAGAAAGCAACAAAATACCAATCAAGAAGGGTGTAAGGCAGGGAGACACAATCTCCCCAATGATATTTACAGCGTGCTTACAGGAGGTTTTCAGAAGCCTAGAATGGGAACAGTTGGGGATAAGAGTTAATGGAGAATACCTTAGTAACCTGCGTTTCGCCGATGACATTGCATTGCTGAGTAACTCAGGGGACGAATTGCAACTCATGATTACGGAGTTACACAAGGAGAGCAGAAAGGTGGGTCTTAAAATTAATCTGCAGAAAACGGAAGTAATGTACAACAACCTCGGAAAGGAACAGCGTTTCGAGATAGGTGATAGTGCACTTGAAGTTGTAAAAGACTATGTCTACTTAGGGCAGGTAATAACCGCAGAGCCTAACCACGAGATTGAAGAAACTAGAAGAATAAGAATGGGGTGGAGCACATTCGGCAAGCACTCTCAAGTTATGACAGGTAGATTGCCACTATCCCTTAAGAGGAAGGTATATAACAGCGGTATCATGCCGGTACTTAGCTACGGTGCAGAAACCTGAGACTCACAAAGAGGGTTCAGCTTAAATTGAGGACGACGGAGCGAGCAATGGAAAGAAAAAAGGTAGGTGCAACCTTGAGAGACAAGAAGAGAGCGGAGTGGATTAGGAGACCAACGGGGGTTAAGGATATTAAAGTTGAAATAAAGAAAAGGAAATGGACATGGGCCGGGCATGTAGCGCGTAGACAGGATAACCGCTGGTCATTAAGAGTAACTAACTGGATTTCTAGAGAAGGAAAGCGGGTTAGGGGGAGACAGAAGGTTAGGTGGGCAGATGAAATTAAGAAGTTTGCGGGTATAAATCGGCAGCAGCAAGCACAGGACCGGGTTAACTGGCGTAACATGGGAGAGGCCTTTGTCCTGCAGTGGACGCAGCCAGGCTGATGATGATGAGGATGGTGATGCATATTTAGCTAGATATAGATATAGCGCACAATTGAAGTAAAATATATGTCGACATGCATTCGAAGATAGACATTCTAAGTGAATCTCAGTCCCGGGAATAGGAATATTTCACAGAAGAACGATTCGCGATAAATGTAGCGTGGTACAAGGCAGTGAAGGATCATGAGTTCCATAATCTACCGAACTTACGTACACAATGTTTAACAGGATACCTTTGTTTCCGAAATGACGCACACGGACAATCTCGTATAGGCCGCGCCATTCCGAGTGCTTCAGTTCTTGCGCAAATACAGAGGGAAATGAAGCATTCGTTAGCCACTTTACCAATGACAGATTTCTGATACCATCGTCCTCCGATGAAACCGGTCTGCGTGCTCTACAAGCATGCGCCGAAACTGTCTGTATCCAATTTTGTCTATCGGTATTGATACCTCTTTTCTTCATTCTCACAATCTCCGGGGGCAGCTATGCATTGCGTGTGTGAAAACCACAAGTAATGCACGAAAAGAACAATCGCGACAGAACGAACAGCAGTGTATTTACGAGACAAGAACTACTGCGGCGCCTTGTGAGGCAACCCCAGAGGACGCCTAAAACGCATTGGTGCGTAGCTTTACGATCTCTGTCGAGTACCTGCGGACCATTCTTTCTTATTCGGTGAGGCAGTCCAGGGTCTTTCAGGAGGAGTTGATGAGGTCTCAGCTGAGCAACGATGGACACCGTCAACAACACGATGCATTCTGACGCCTTTACGTTGTATGACTTCAGCCTTTGTTGCTCACTGCAAGTTTACTATGTTGCTTCCTTACCCTAGTTCAGTTTTTTCTAATTTTTGTTTCGCTTTATTAGGAGCTCTTTTGTCTATTCTTCATGTTGCTTCAATAAGTATATCTGAAAACTAGAAATGACATTTACCAAACCTTTGCTTTTAAAAACGTGCATAAGCAAATGATAAAGCAAGATGAAGAACCGACAAAAAACCGACATCATGGAAACGAACCAGTGTGAACTTTTTAATATGTATTAAGTAGACAAGGATAAAACTCTTGAGAAAGGCAGTTCACAGATGTTGGCACGAAAGTACAATCTTATGGACGCTTCAGCGAGTCTACGCAGATTGGTTAAAATAACGCTGTTGTTCAACCCTTACTTACAATTACCAAAAGGCCAAATATTTCATTTCTGCAAGTCGTGACCGAGATCACTAGTCCTCACAACAACAGCGAAAATAAAGACAGCTTGGCTGTAGTGGCATGTAGGCCTGAAAGAAGTGCACTTTTGAACAGCCTTCTTTTTCTTCTCGGTTTCATTATTCTTTCAATCATTATTTCCTTGTTTTTTCCTTGTTTTAACAGTATATTTTACTTGATTGGACTTTACTTCTTTATAAACTATTTTATTCTTTATCGTCTTCAACTCTATCTCTTTTCACTTGCTTCCTCTATTCATTTTCAAGGCTATGCAGGGTTCGTGTGCTGTTTTTTCCCAGCCATAGTAGTGATGTCCCCCCTTAATGTGATCAGTGCTCATCCTCAAGACGCTCGAAGCACAAGACACCTTCTTTTCTTTGGTACGAGGGTCTGCTCGTTTAGAAAATGTATTAACAGCATGTGCAGAACACAAGGGATTCATACCATTCCAGTAACAGGGCACATACACTTCGGCACATCTATGTTTCACGACTAACATCACTACAGTGAAGATATTTGCTCTCATATACATGACAATGTTGGCATATATGTAAACAAGAACTTAATTCGGTATCATGATACAATGGTATAACGACACAATAGATGCAATGAAACATGATATGTAACAAATGAAATCATATAAAATAACTCAACGGGTGCTGCTTAGCACCAAGTCGGTCCAAAAATGAGTTGTATCCTTTTGTGTTCCACCTTGACGAAAGGGCATGACCAATGTCGCAGAAACTCGTGCTCCCCGAGGAAGAAAAGCTTCTCGGTAAGGAACGCGAGGATCTCTCGTCTCATTCTCCCCTGTATCGGCCACAAAGCACGCCGGAGGCAATAGGCAGCTACGGCCTCACATCGGTTTCTCCAATGGCTGAACAGCCCCACAACTATTAACAGAGCGGAGAAGCGGCCACGCGGAAATCGGTCGTTGGACACGAAAGTTCGCACACCCTGTCCCCGAAAACCAGCATTAACCGAACGCCAAAAAAGGCGGGAAACCGCACATTCAAACGTCGCATGACGATTGGTCTCTACAATGACGCAGTTGGGGCAAGTGGAAGTGCGAACCACCTGCAATCGATGCAACTGATCTCGCGTGGGGAGCAAGCCCCAGCCCCACCTCCAGACAGTCTCTGAGATGCCCTGGCAACACTGCGGCAGTTATTGGTTTCCAAGCGCGGTTCATTACAGATTGACGATGCTGGGGCACCAAGAGACGTAGAAGGGCGGCCATTGCGCCCACCACTTTAGAATCGGCCACCTCTATTTGTGGGCTCGTAGCTTCCAAACGTCAGTGAAATGTCAGAACGGCTCGATACAAAGATGGTAATTCAGTTGATTGGGGACCTTGGTTTATTTGGCTATCCGGCAAGAAGACACGTAGTACCCATGACGGAAACGTCGGGGAATGCAAAACCGCCTTAATCTCGCAGTTGAGCTAAGGCTGGACGCGATAACAATTCTGTGCCACCAGACCCAAAAAATGAACTGATGCAGCATTGCACTTTCCTGCAGACATGTTGTGGTGGTTTAACAGAATGGCAAAGGTACCAAAATTTTCCTAGGTACACCGTTTGAGTTAAGCATCGGCGTTCCAAGAGCGGCAATTCGAAGTACCTGGCTGCTTAAATATCAGTTAGAAGAGTTTGTACAACGGATGACCAGATGCTATCCTGCATACCAAATGCAGTGAAAGTAACTCCGAGTATTGAAATCTCAGGAGACCACTGTAAAGGCGACGTGATGTTGATACAACCGCTGGGCTTGCCAATGAAAAAATACTGGCTTTTAGAAATGTTTAACCTTGCACCGGAGCTAATAGCGAAATCATGGAATGTATAAAGAGCATGCTGCAGTGACTGTTCATTATGTACATATAGAGTAATATATTCTGCATATGCAGTGACCTTTACTTGAGTGTTACCGGGTAGAGGTAAGCCACAAATCTGCGGGTGATGTTCAACGGCCCTTAAGAAGGGCTCTAATGCAAGGATAAATAGCACTGGGGAGAGGAGACAACCTCGACGGACCCCACGCGTGACCCTAAATGCGTGACTCTCACGGGAATCTAATTAAAGGGTACTTTCTGAATTAGTGTACATCACGTGGATAAGGTCAATGAACTCATCCGGGAATTCTTATGGATGTAAAACGTTTAGTATGTAGCCATGTTATATAAAATGAAAACCTTTCTCTTGATCTAATGGAACCAACAGTCCTAGCGCCCATCGGCTAGTGGTGTATTGAATGATGTCACGTGTTAACCACGTATGGGTGTGTATTTCTCGGCCCGGAACAGAACAGACCTGGTGGGGAGTGATTAATCTTGCAAGAGATGGACTGATTCGGTGCACCAAAATGTTGGCCAAGGGCTTGTAATCTATATTGAGCAGGGTAATAGGGCGCCAATATTCTGGTCGCGTAGACATTGGGTCTTTCTTTGCAACTAGTGCTATACGGCTATTTGTGGAAAGAGGTTGGAAGTGTAATATCTTGGAAACACTTGCGAATGACGCGTGACATAGTTGGACCAATGATAGGTCAGAACTGTACATAAAACTCTGCAGGGAGTCCGTCAGGCCCTGGGGCCGATCCTTTCTTCATTGCGTCTAGTGCGCCCTTGATTTCGTCAAGTATGATGCCAAGTGTTTTAACGCAATTTTCAATGCGAACAGTGAACGGACCTAAGACAAGCTCCTGAGGTACTACAGCTAGCACGCCGCGAGCACGATGTATAACACCCTAAGTTTTGGCTTCATTCAATACAAGGCTGTTCGCCTTGCACCAATCATTCAGCTTCGAACAGAACGTACTTGCTTCAGCTAAATGCTACATAATTCCTGGCTTTTAAAGAAGACAGTGCAATCATCGGCGTAAATGATGAACTGACAAGTGGTGTTTAGTTGTACTACATCAATAATGTAAAACAGGAAAAGCATTGGCTCTAAAATACTGTCTTGTGGTACTCCACAAGAGATACGCCTGAGACGTGATCTGTGAGTGCCTATTTCGATAAATTGAAGTCTTTCGTCCACGTAGAAGCGAAGAAGATGTGATGCAACTCCCCGAAACCCTTAGCATTCCATTTTCTGTAAGAGATTATCATAATTGACACGATCGAAGGCTTTGCTAAAATCGAGGTATAGTCCTACTGTGAATGTTTTGTTTTCTATTTTTTCTAATATGAGCTCTTTTTGGAGCAAGAGTGCGTCCTCTGAGGAACCATTTTTTCTAACTCCGAATTGATAGGTAGTTAAGATAATAAATCTTCTACTAAAGCTCTCGATGCGGGTATTATTAATTTCCTCAACGCCTTTTGAAAAAACTGGCAATATCGAGACTGGACGGTAGTCGGAGAAGCTATTTTTCTCGCCTCCTTTTGAAATACTGTCACTCCAACATCTCGCATGCTACTTGGAAAAACACAACATGAGATAGCTTTGTTAAATATGTATGCAATGACAGGAGTGATCAAATCTAGTACGTAATTAACGGGTTTAATTACTAATCTGCATCGGGGCTACGACTGTTCCGAAGGCCTGAAAAAAGAGTAACCACCTCAGAAACAGAAGTAGGCTGAAAGAAGAAAGACTATGATAACCGTGATAACCGTGGAACATCAACAGAAGTAACCGAGGAAGTATTCGTTTTTCCCATCTGGACAAAAAAGTCATTGAAACTGTTCGCGAGTGTTTTCCCGCTTAGTAACACATTATCAACGACCACAGAGTCAACGGCGTCTGATACTGGCTTTCTGTTAGAGAGAATATTTAATTTCTCCCAGACTACCTCACTCTTTCGTAGACACTCATTGTCGAAAATTGTTCTAAAATAGTCTTCCTTTGCTTTCGAAATGGCTTTGTTCAATTTGTTTCTGAAACATTAAACTTCCTGCAGCGTTTCGCTGTCGCGTGTCTTAAAAAAAGCCTCAAACATCCAGTTTTTTACGTTGATTATATTTAGCAAGTCTCGAGTGACCCACGGTTTGCGAGCCCTCTTGGACCCGTGGTATGCTTTAACTGGGAAAGAAGCGTAATAACACTGCTTAAATATGTGTAGAAACATCGTACGCATTATTCACATCTGGAAGGGCCGTTATCTCACTCCAATTAATGAGCAAAAGTCTTTCCCTTAAACCCCCAAGTGTACGTGTGGATATGTCTCGGTATGATTTCATTTCATTTCGTTTTTTAGACGTTGATTGCTGTTAACTTATTAGCATGATAGGCAGATGATTGCTCAAAATCGGAAATTATGATGCGGGAACTTACATTTTCAGCAACTGTGTTTGTGATGAACAGGTCAAGCAAAGATGCAGATGTAGTGGTAACACGGGTTGGCGTAGCGATTTCATTGCGAAACCCATTACATTGCAGTGTGAAACCCATTACATTACAAGTCAACAGCAGGTGCTGAATCTTTCAATACATCAATATTCAAATCACCACCTATAGTTAGGGTATATGCATTGTTGCTCGCAAATGAGAGCAGTTTATCGAAAAAAACAAGAAACCCGCGTTTGCTACCATGTGGTGGTCGATAAGTAACCCCAAACATTTGGGAGTCTTTCCTAACGCACAAAATCTCATAGTCTTCCGTGGCAACAGTGTAGTCATCAATCAACTAAAATCCAGAAAAATTAGTTTGCAAAACCACACCACCTTTTCTACCTTAAGCCTGGGAGATGCATACGCGTGATCAATTCGGCTGCTCGACGCTCCACGACGCCAAGTCTGGCATAATTGCTGCCATGCACACTTTGATGAATGTCACTCAATGCCAATTGCGGCGCTAGACGTTTGAGTTCTCTGGCATTCCAGTTTGACCGGCCGCGACCCGGTGCTCGAACGTCTGCGTGTGAGTCTAAGACACAATTGAAATCTCCTAAAAGTACCACATGTTGGGAATTTTATAGGAACGCATCAAGAGAACGCTACAACTGACGATTGTATACGCTGTATTATCTGCGTTATGCATCAAGCAACGAGGTCAGCATACGACAGACCGAGCCTCTAAGATGTTACGCTTCTAATAGAAGCTGCCGCAGAAGTGTAGGAGCGGTGTCCCAGAAGAAGGAAATGATCACTTATTTCAGGTTTCACATTCTGCCATGTCGCAGACATTCTTTTATTAGAACACGACTTTCCATCACTCCGATTTTGAAAATAGGCTTTACCTTAAATGAAAAAGCAGTTTTAGGCGTCAGTGCGTGAGGATTAGCATACTATGACAGGGATGTTTTTGATGCCATGTGTGATTTCTTAGGACTAGTAATCGAGCGCCATTTTATTCCTGGATATAAAGATATTCATTATTAAAGAAAAGTAAAATTTATCTAATCTCTTAAAATTGTTCAAACAAAATCAATGCGTTAGTCCGGAATACAACCTCAATAGCATAATACTTGTAGTCTTAACTTGATGCGTTGCATATTAATGCCATTGCGTTATTTTATTTTTAAACCATCTAACAGTTTTCAAATAATATTCTAAATTTGCAACGTCGCAATTTTGGCCAATACCTCAGAGTGGGTACGTGCCATAGATTAAACGAAAAGTGACACAAACCAAAATTCAAGTTTTGTAGAGGTACACAGTTCACCAAGCAAGAAACAATAATTGTAAGCACAAAATTCTAGCGTCAACATTGTAGTGTGAAGTACCCGGAGTTATCTCGACAAGTCACCAAAGACGTTTGCTCGTGTTCCACGGCAATTCAAGGTGACGGAAGCCTTTGGGATGAATTTAAATTCTTTTAGTATGAAGTCTTCCGAGTTCGAATGTACCTCGATCTCAATCTGCACTAAGAAAGTTTTGAAAGGCTAGTTGACAATAAACTGAATAGGAAGGAATGAACAAATTTATAACAATTTCAGTCGAGGCGCTAACTTTTGGCAAATTTCCACGCTTCAGGCACGCTGGGTGGCCATTATATATATTCCCATGGTTTGTCAGCGTTGAACGTGTACCAGCATTATTTTTAAAGGATTGCGCATACACCTAGATGGGAGATTGCTCGACGTTGTTTCGGTGGTGATGCTGTTATTCTGTCACGTACTCTTCTTAGCAGTGCATCTGATGCAATCATGTATTTTGTGTCTGAAGGCGTATTGCTTCCTGTTGTTCTCACTGCCACTAACCCTGGCTATACAATAGTGTCCGTGACATCACACATGGTGTCTATTTTTCAACGCCTTGCTTTATAGACCTGCTCTAGTGCCACTTGTTCACCTAAATACATGGCGACAGCACAGCATAGCCTCATCAGAACAGCTGGTCCATAAATAACAATCCACTGTGTAGAAAATACAGATGCGATTTCATGCAACACTGCGGCGTAATGTAGGCCTGAGCAGAGACACAGTGTTTGCGTAGAACAAAATAACTTACCTGTGTTAAAGATTCATGTTTCCATTACACAATCCCGGAAGAAGCGGCTCAAAATCTCCGGGAAATGAGCCGCACTGAGAAATTTTCATCACCATAAAACAGGAAGGAGAGGAGCTTTATTCGAATGGCGTTGAATATTTTAGTCGTGTCCCAGTTGCCGAAACAGCTTTCTGAAAATAAGTGTGAGTTGCATGTATACTTGACAAGACAGTGTACACTACTTGATGCTTATCTATAGTTGAGTGCAGTAATCACAACTTGATGAAAGAAAGCAGGCTCCATACAGACAATTTACAAAAAAAAACAGCTCACGGAAAGCAGCATAATCTTGGTCTAAAAATTCACCAATGACATGAGTATTAAATCGAATAATAAAGAAGCATATATATAGGGTTCAATAGAGAGTAAACAACTGCATCACATTGAGCACTACGGTCACGTTGTACAGAAAGTTTCTTCAAGATTTTTTCGTCATGAAAACTTTGATGCCCCTAATAAAACCTGTCAACGTATCTCGGTGAATACGCAATTTGATGCATTTCAGTTGATACAGATGTCCAATATACCATCAATAAAAATAATTGTTCCCAAGATCTTGCAGTTCATTTACGATGCGTCTGCTGCATTTTAAGTGACCAATCTCTTCCATGGAGTCCTCTGTCGAGTTTTTCAAAACCATCATTAGGACCCAGAGTGCTTGATCATTGTGTCTTTTGAGACCTATTTAATGTAACTGTAAATGCATGTGGTAATATCGATGCAGGTCCTAAACATGTGGCTCACACCCACACTGAGGGATCGGCCTAAATCGGGTAGCGTAACAAAAAAGGGGATGTATAGATTTAAATATTGGCGACAAAAATAGCAGAAATATTGATTTCTTTTTAAATTATCCATGAGAAAAAAATTAGAAGAATTAGTTCCCACTGAGTGAGCAATGAATGTTTAATATCAAAGAAAATTTTTATAGCCTACATCGGTTAACTGAGAATTTTTTGGTATTCAGTTCTTTTATTTAGAACATTACCTGTAGCCACATCTCAGGCATTATTGCAGGAAGCACAATACCTCATAGAATGAATCAGCAGTCTTGCGGCCATCTAAATCAGCTGGTAACATATTCCATTCGACAATGGCTCGGAGGAAAAAAAAATACTTTAACAGATTCGTTCTGGGGTTGTATGACCATACTTCAAATTTGGGGTCATGACGAGAAGATTGATAATGCGTTGCTTTAAATATTCTGAAAGAATAACGCCTGTTTTTTGTTATAGACTGAATAAAATAGTTTCAATCTAAGATTACGTCCTATTAGGTAAATGTGTTAGACTGTACAATGAAATCTTGCACGGCCACGTACACTTTCCCGTTGCTGTGCCCTTGTATACGTGTACCTAGGGGTAGCTAATTTGACGTTGTGAAAGATAAGCCAAGGATTCGTAACGGTATTTCTAGTGATACTTTTCTTGATGTTGAAAGCTTCCTACAAGAGATCAAAAAAGTGCTCCACAGTTTTCTCTTCTCCACGAAAAGAACAAAGTGGGGAGGAAGTCAAGCCTGTATGCTATAAACAAATGAAAATTCAATTGAGGAATGAGACAGCGTAATCGAGTGACTACAACTTTCAGGTGTCTATTATTACATGAGGAAGTTTTTCAGGGTGTCATTAGAGTGATGAATTCTAGAAAATTTTTTAAAGATGGTGTAGAGAATTCTCGCATCAACATTTCCCTCCGAAATCTAGGAGCTACTATAAAGGCTGTTGTATGGCTAATATTGATAGCTGGTCCGTCTAACGCTGCTTTCGCTAGTGCATCTGCTGTTTAAGTTAGAGTTATGCCTCTATGCCCCAGCACCCATGCTAATCGCACCTAGGTTAAGTGATTGGGTACTAGGGAGTTGAATTCGCCTAATGCTTTCAAATATCCGGATGCTGCGGGCACACTGCAGACCGACAAGGAGTTCCTTATTATTACAACAAAATTCATTGATGTCGGCAGTTTTCGAAGGGCTAATACTACAGCTTAAAATTCTGCAATAAAGATAGGTGTGTAATCTGAGAGTCCGAGTTTAAAGGACCAACCTAAACAGGGCAGAATATACCGATGCCACTCTTTTCATCTCTGTTAAGAATCCATCGCAATGATGACATAATATCACATTAAAAAATGAAGTACATTTCTTTCTTTGGCACATCCTATTTTACTTGCAATAAAAGATCGCTTGATATGCGATCTTGCAATCTGCGCTTCAATATTCATCAAAATATTGTGGGTTAAGTAATAATAAAGTGTTTTCGGTCCACACCTATTGCAAAAGTAAAAACAAAAAAAACGTATTTTGCAAAGTTGCAGAACGATCACAAGACGATAAGTGTAGGTGACTGGTGGGCAGCTTAATTTTTTTTTAGCAGAGTCACAGGAGGTGCACTGATACATCATCCCCAGAAGCAGTCTTCTTTAAAGAAGCATTGCAAAAACAAAGAAAAAAACGCCAGGCCTGCGTGGCCGGCGCAGCACGGTCGCTGCGAAAGCTAGAAGAGCTGCCTTTCAGAGCCTTTCAAAACACTCATTGGGTAGCTACTGCAAGCACTCTTCCTTGATTCCCACAAAGGCAATAATAATAAAACTTTTGGGTAGTAGGCCGGCATTCGCAATGCTATTTTAGATGCGGAAGCATCTTATACTCGCGCCTTGTAGTGCGCCGTCCGCGCCGTCCGCACCGCTTCTCGAACATTCGACAGCTGACGCGCGCGCATGCGCCGTCGCGCCGTCGCCCACCATCTGTGCCGCGCGCGCTTCTCCTTCGAGAACATTCGACAGCTGACAGCGCATGCGCCGTCGCGCCGTCGCCATCTGTGCCGCGCGCGCGCTTCTCCTTCGAGAACATTCGACAGCTGACAGCGCATGTGCCGTCGCGCTGTATATATACTCAAGGTCGGCGCTCGCTCGCTCAGTTGCCGCTCGTCCGTTGGTTTGTACGGCGCGTCGACGTCCGAAGTCGCCGTGAAATGAATGCCAACGAATCCATAAACACAATGATCGACGTCCCTTCGACCAGCGCCGCCCTTTCGCATACGTGTGTACGTGTTCACTCATTTAACACCCCCTCCTACAACCACGTTAACCAATTTAGCCATCGACCCAAGTAAGTCGCAATTTAACACCCCATTTCACAACCACGTTAACCAATTTAGCCATCGACCCAAGTAAGTCGCACTTTAACACCCCGTTAACCAATTATATGCTCCGCATCCTCCTCAGTGTTCCCCCGAGGGAAGCTGCGGGCAATTTTTTTTTCATTCTTCTGAGAAATGTGGTTTCCGCTAAATAGTTGCCAGGAATTTCATGCCCAGTGTTCATGCAGTGGCTCACGACGATGACAATTTATGACTAAAAGGGCTAGAAGGGTATGTGCCACATATCGTTATCTTTGATATGATCCTCTAGTTGCGTGCACTGCCCGGTGACCTACTCACCTTCTACTACACGTTTTGGTGTGGCGAATCCTGTGGTGAAATAAAGGGCCAAACTCTCAAGAAGCAACCGCCCTGGTTTCGAAGACGTTGGGACCACATTAACCACAACGGGTAGCGAAATAGACAGGTATTAGACTTGCACGTTTACACAGAAATGCTGAAGTTAAAGAAAAAAAGCACATTCAACTTACAGTGGGCATTCATGATATGCGAAGCACGAAAGAGGAAAATAATTAATATGGCACTTTAAAATTACTACAACGTTACTTAGTGGAAGTAAATTATACCGTATATTACTTCCGTGTCACGATTATCCTGTTTCAATGTGTCGTTTACCTTCGTCATCTATTCGCGTCACATGATGCCAAATTTAGTATATGTGAAGCCGGCGAAACAGTCGCGAGCACGCTATGAACGTATGCGTATTCATGTTCTCACATGACACGCGTGTCGTGATTATCATATTTGCACCAGTCATATGACTTCGTCATGCATTGACGTCACGTAACACTAAGTTTGTAATATGTGAAGCTGACGAAACGCCTGTAGGTGCATCTAGAAGGGCCCAATAAGCTCCAACACGACGTTGACGCGCGCGCACGTTGGAAGAGTGACGCTACATTAGAAAAACGCGAGCACTCTATAGCCCGACGTTAGGCGCGACCAGCGCAACCAGCGTCCGTCGGCACGGCCAGACGGCAACCAGAGCAAAATGCAACATGCTGCATTTTGCACCAATGCGTTGGACAGCGTCTGCCTCTTTTCATGACGGAGGGATGCCGGATGCGCTTAAACGGGCATGCGTCAAAGCAACGCAGCGCGGACCACGTCTGCGAGCGGCGCCTGGCGTGGCAACGCCAGCGTGACGCGACAAAACGAACGCCGCCGCGCACGCGCACCGGGTCAGGCCGAAGTGTATTAGTGCCTTGACTGTGGCATGTAGTCATGTTCTCACATGACACGCATCTCATGATCATCATGTTTGCACCAGTCACATACAATCGTCATCTGTTGACGTCACTCAATACCGAATTTGGCGTTTGTGAAGCTAGCGAAACGGCTGCGAGCGTATCATGAGTGTGGCACGTAGTCATGTTGTTACACGACAAACATGTCGTGATTATCATGTTTAGATGTGCCATTTACCTATATTGTCCAATGGCGTCCCGTAATACCAAATTTGGCACATGTGAAGCAAGCGAAACAGCCGCGAGCGCATCATGAACGTATCATGTAGTCATTTGTTTACATGACACGCATCTAATGTTTAGCATGTTTGCACCAGTCCCGTACCTTTTTCATCCATTCACGTCCCATAATACCAAAGTTAATATAAGTGAATCTAGCGGAATGGCCGCCAGCGCATCATGTGCTTGACATGTAGTCATGTTGTTACATGACACGCATCTGACAATTATCATGTTTGCACCAGTCACATACCTCCGTCATTCATTCACGTACCGTAATATTAAGTTTGCTATCTGGGACGCTAGCGAATTGGCTGCATCATGAGCGTAGCGTGTAGTCATGTTGTTACATGACATGCGTGGCATTATTTTCAGCTTAGGGTCTCCCGCTTGTGTTCGCCATGCAACCATGTCTTACCATACCAGTTTTGCAACATTTCATGTGAACGAAACCACTGCAAGAACAGCAAGACCATGAAATGTAAATCTTGACATTCATGACGTGTCAAGATTTTCATGTTATGACTACTCAAATATGCTCGGCATATTGACTTGAAAGTACACATTCTACAGAAGTCTGTGTGGTTGGGTATGAAACTTGGAGATAATTTTTAGACTCTGACCAAAGGTTTTGAAGAAACGCGACGTTTCGCAACCGACTTGGTTCCTTCCTCAGGGGTGACTACAGAAGCTACGTAGTAGCGCCGTCTTCAAAACGCTCGCGGGGTGGCTAATGACATCTCTCTCTCTTTCTCTCTCTCTCTCTCTCGTTTCGCCGTGGAGCGCAGTCCGTGTGAATACACTGGGGGAAGAATTCTGAGATAGAGGTTGATGTTATGCGCTGTCCTCTGTATGTGCCACGACTTGAGTAACAACCTTCTCCAGTTCAGCTCGCTTTCAAGGATTGCCTTTGCTTCAAAACTCAATTTATGATCCAACGTCTCAGCATGTTCAGCGAATGCGCTGCGCTCTTCGTAGAGCTTCCGCACATCGGTGGCGTGTAGCTTCAGTCATTCCGGTAGGTTTTTTTTTCGTCTCACCGATATACGACGAGGGGCACTCGAAACACGGAATTTTGTAAACCATGCCTGTCCATTGTTGGCCGGTCTTTCAGGCGGCAGAGGAGGTGGCCAGCGTACACGAAGGCATGTGTGCGATGCGAACCCCTTCCTTCCTGAACAGGCACCGCGCCGTGCTTCCGACCGGGCTGCAGAAATTAAGTGCCTTTCTCCTCTTCTAACCACTACCACCACCACCTTCCTGAAGATCCAGATCTTCAGGAAGAAAGGGGTTCGCATCGCACACGTGCCTTCGTGAACGCTGGGCTGCCTCCTCCCCCGCCTGAAAGACCGGCCAACAATGGATAAGCGCCCCGGTGTTGTTTACGAAAGTTCGTGTGCCGAGTGCCCCTCGTCGTACTTCGGCGAGACGAAAAACCTACCAGAACGACTGAAGCAACACGCCAACGATGTGTGAAAGTTCTAAAAAAAGTGCAGCGCAGTCGCCGAGCATGCTGAAACGTTGGATCACAAAATAAATTTTGAAGTGACGGCCCTCCTTGAAAGCGAGCCGTACTGGTAGAGAAGGTTGTTACTCGAGTCGTGGCACATACAGAGGACACAGAGTACAGCCCATAACATGAACCACTTTACCCCAGTTTATTCACACGGACTGCGCTCTACGGCAAAACGAAAGAGAGAGAGAGAGAGAGGGTCATTAGCCATCCCACGAGTGCTTTGAAGACGACGCCGCTACGTAGCCTCCGCAGTCACCCCTGAGCAAGGAACCAAGTCGGTTCCTAAACGTCGGGTTTCTTCAAAACTTTTGGTTTGGTTGGAGTCTAAATCATCTCCCTGCTCGGCATACAGTCTTGGTATGCCGTACCAAGTTTGGTAACGGTATCATTATCCAAACGGCCAGGAAAGCTAAACTTCGTAGGCGGCTAGATAGATAGATAGATAGATAGATAGATAGATACCTTCAAAGTCATTAAAGTTCGCTAAGTTGCTTCGCATTTAAAAACTTTGAGGAATGGTGGCAGCTACCAGAAGCATCATTTGATGTACACTAAAAAGAAAAGAAGATGTACAAGTCGCGATTGTTTTCGCAGCGGCTCCGCGTTCGCGATGCCACGAGATGTAATGTAGATGGGAAGCATAAATCACACGAAAAAGTAGCTACGAGGTAGTAAGAAAAACTTCTAT
The DNA here is from genome assembly GCA_013436015.1 of Rhipicephalus annulatus. Lineage (NCBI taxonomy): Eukaryota > Metazoa > Arthropoda > Arachnida > Ixodida > Ixodidae > Rhipicephalus > Rhipicephalus annulatus. Next base: position 73,479 of record WOVY01002388.1, read on the forward strand.
GTCTTCACAACGACGAGCTGTACCTTTTCATGGAAAGAGAGCACGTCTTCGATGTGGCAACTCTATGATGCTCAGAGAGAACTGTTGCCTCGTTATTGTTATTTATGTAATAATGTTCATAATCACAGAGCCTGAAAATCAAGGGCGGTGTCAAGTAAACCAAAAAGAAGCTGCAACACGACTATTGTTCCTGGAAAGAAGGCATAGAGCTACAGCAACGTTACCTACGGGAAAGAGAACTTCGTGCTGTTGAGGTCAAACAGTAGAGAAGAAGCAAACCGGCGATACTAGGATTCAAAAGTATATACGCAATTTGATTTCTCGTCATCTGGGAATTCCCGGAGTAGCAACTCGAATCAATCATTCAAGTCTCCTGCGTGAGCTAGTGCTGAAGTGTCACAGGGTGATGTATCGTTGCGCCCACCATAAGATTGCTGCGTTGTATTCTTTCGCAGCCACCTTCATTCTGCTTACCTGTCCGGACCTTTTCTTTCTTAACGTTTTGGGTTTTAGTTTTTTTGCGTTGTTGTCGTACCTTCGTGCTCTACTTTAAGAGAGAACCCAATCCTCTACCCCCTTCAATCTACCACACATTCCCAAGCAGGGAATGAAAAACACAAATACACTCTAACAATGTGCTCTGCTTTCTTGACGTCGAGGTTAGTAATGACGCTGCGCGCATTTAAATACTCCTGCCATCTTAATAATCGTTGAGAGTTTGAATTGTAGGTCAGTCAATTTCATATTGTGAAATGATCTTAATTGATGGCTGACCACCAGTGGTGTTAATGTTAACGTAATTTTACTCGTAAAATGCGTGACACGATGGCTTGATGGTTATTGCAAAGAGCAAGCAAGGTTGAAGGGAGATAAACACACTTCACGTTATGCTGTTTACCATTCGATGATAGTGTGGAAGCCTCCGCTTTTAAATCATGTCATAATCTGTTGAAGATAGACCAGCCAATTCATATGATTTGCCAGCCATATGATTCAGAGGCGTTCGAGCAAAATTGTTGGCATAAGTGAGCTTAACTTCAAGGCAGCACATGCGCATGTGAAGCTCCATTCTGTTTAGTGGATTGTACATATGACGTGTCACATACTAACACTTCCAACTGTCATTATGTGGCAGCTTGTCTGGATTTATTTGGCCGTGTCCGATGTGTGGAATGCCCCATTTCGCTTTCGAGTTTTTTCTTGGGCTCCGACAAAGGCTTGCTCGTTGATGATCAGCTGTGAAAAAGCACACCATCTGAGGGTGAAATAATATGAAAGCTATTCACAAATCAGAAACACTGTGAAAAAGTATCAGGAATGGCCCTTAGGAATGCAGTGACCATTTCTGAAGTCCACGTACATAGACGCTATCGAAATACCCGACTTGCCCACCTGCCAAGTGGCTGCCCAAATGATGTATGCTGAGTATGAGCATGCTGGACAGAGTCCGGGATACTTTCACCACTATCTGTGGACGACTTGTAAACAGGGTAACCACTGTTTTAGCATGATGGTATTCAACTCCTATCTAAGTTTAATGGGTTTCTGTCACTCCCCAAGTTAGTATGCAGAACAATTTTAAACAATTTCATTGTTTGCCAGACGCTTCTGCTTTTAATGTAATATGTGCAGGGTAAAATACGCCAGCCCTGCGTGGTAGGCGCAGCACTTTCACAGCGAAAGCAAGAAGAGCGGCCTTTCAGAGCCTTTTCGAACAATTGTTGTTGTTGTTGTTGTTCTCCTATTGCAAGTGGCGCATACCCACTGTGGGGGATTGGCCAAGAATCGAGTGGTTTCAAAATTTACTGTTCAGATTTTGAACGATGGAGGTTTAACAGAAAGATTACCGATAGCCTAGGAAAGTGTGTTGCTTAATGTAATGCATGCAAATATTTACATAAATGAATTTATTCTTAGAATAGAGCAATAATCTGATTTTATACGTATATAATTATGTGGACCTGTTAGGATAATGAAACTGGTTAATTAGTCAACCTATTAGTTTCATCAATATAGTCCCGGATGGCCGCGCCGACTGTCACATTAGAGAAACCAGAAATGAAAGCTCCAAAAGACAAAATGACAGGCAGAGATAAGTCCATACAAATACCACGTAAGAGTATTTATAATAGGGTTTTTTGTAATGTGTTAAACCCCCTGCAGGTCAGAAAGAAATGGTCTATTGTTTCAAGTTTATCACAGAATGCACACAGTGGCGAAGGTGCCTGAGCAGACCTGTGTTTATAGAAATTTAGATTTGGTACCCGGCAACGCAGCCTTGTGATAGCTACTTCTTGTTTTCGAGTGCGGCAAAAGTCTCTTCGCCAGGGATATAATAAATGGCAATATTCCTGTAGAGTTTGTTAGTGCTGAACCTTTAAAGACTTGCATAAGCGTACGTCTGCGGTATCGAGCAGCAGTCACATAAGCGGATGATGGACTGAGTGGTATAATTGGTTCGCTGATTGACGACTTAGCTAAGGAATCGGCTATTTCAATTAGAAACAAACCTTTATGTACAGGCACACAAACTAATCGTACTTTTCTCAAATGCGCGGGTACTAGCAAACGGAACGCCTTTGTTACTTGATTATCAGCACCAGCAGAAAGTGCCGCACAGAGAGATAGGGAATCTGTTATATGACAGCTGATGTAATTGCTGTATCTAACTTGCGTAAGGCGAGCACCACTGCCAGAAACTCAGCCACAAAAACGGGTATGAAATCGGTAGTCGAAGGGAATAAATCCAATTTAAAATCGGGCTGAAAATACCAACCCCTGACTTTGCGTCGTATTGCGATGCGTCTGTAGCAATAATAACAATAATTAGCAATAATTCTGTAGCAATATTTCTCTGTAGCAATAATTCTTGAGGAATTTGGGGCAAACTTCTAAGCATTGGCGGTGTTTCATCACAGTTAGTCCGCATGGTCGAACGTGACATTGCTTCAAAATGCGCCAAGAAAACAGAGCTATCACACTTAGGGAGTGGCTGTGCAGGTGGTATTTGTGCTGCGATAGAAACATATGGCTGTGATCACCTAAAAAAACGAATGTATCGAGTAGCGCAGCACCTCACGATGTGCACATGGGTGGGGTCTACAACCCCAGGCTGCTACCGCCAGGGACGATGCAGCAGTCAAGCGCTGAAAGTATTCACGCAGTTCACGCTGCCAAGCTTGCATCAGAGGAGAAGACGTTTGGGCGCGCAAAGCACTACGTAACTTCATCGCAGTGTCAGCAACCTCTTCAGAAACGCTTCGACGAAGCGAATGCCCCTCTACTGCGCAGCGCAGGCGCCACTGCGTTTTAAGCGCATTCCAATCTTCAGGACCAGACCCCTTGAGCAACACGCGTATTGCGCGTGACAAATTCGATCTTGAGCGCGCGTTCTGCAGGACGGGAACATCAAGACGCCATGGCTTTTCCGAAAAAGAAAATGGAACATCAAGCTTCAAGACAATAGGCCGACGATCAGATACGCACCCAGGAGAAGGTGGGAAGGACGGAACGCATAAATGGGAGACAAACGCCTCTAACTCACGTGGGATAGAAGCCCTGTCGAGCCTGCAGGAGGATCGTTCATGTCACCATGTCCAAAAAAGGTATTTCCGTGCACTACATTCTGCGCGTCCCGTAATGAGAAGTGGTTGACATTAAGCATTGATTGATATGTGGGGTTTAACCTCCCAAAACCACCATATGATTATGAGAGACGCCGTAGTGGAGGGCTACGGAAATTTCGACCACCTGGGGTTCTTTTACCGTGCACCCAAATCTGAGTACACGGGCCTACAACATTTCCGCCTCCATCGGAAATGCAGCCGCCGCAGCCGGGATTGACATTAAGCATTGTGGCAGCTTGGGCAAGTTGGTATGGCATGACGATAGTTTTAGCGCGAGAATGAAACGACGACACAGAGACAGAAGAACACGAAGGACAGCTCTCGTGTCCTTCGTGTCCTTCTTGTCCCTGTGTCGTCGTTTTGTTCTCGCGCTATATCTATAGGGGTGGACAAGGCGTCACAGCTCGCGTGAATTCCAAGCAGACCAGCCTCCGCCAGGACCTTTTACATCAGTTCGCGTATTCATAACGCAGTTAGATAGATAGATAGATAGATAGATAGATAGATAGATAGATAGATAGATAGATAGATAGATACGCTGAGATTCGCCGAAGTTCACTAAGAAATTCTTTTCATAAAAAAGACTATCGAAACAATTACAACTTGCGGTTTTAATGCATGATGCCATGCACCAAGCACAAATCTTTATCTCTAGAATATTTTCACACTGTTAGTATTCCTACAAGACGTTCTGATCTTTTCAATATCAATAATTAAAAATGAACAACTGAAGCAACAACTCTGCCCTAAGCCCCTTATGTCGAAATATTCCTCAAGTCTGCGCTTGTCTTCATCTTTTCTGTGCGCGTTGTTTAATGTTTTATGCTGAGTAGTTTATTAATAGAAGACCAAGTACCCTGATCTCACGCATGACTTCACACTTTAGTTGATAAATTTTATACGAATTTTATATTACGTGCGAAGGAAAATGTTGTTTGCTTTGAACAAAAACGTGTCTGCTATAACGTGTCAGCACTGCGCCTAACATAAGTTTCTGACGCTGAAAAATTCTTAACCAGCTTACGCAAGCACTTTTCTTCGATTCATTGCACAAGCGCAAAGAAAGTATAAACGTATAGTCCGTGCGCTAGCGTTGTTGTTAAAGGCTCAGATATTGCACGCACGTTATTATGACATATAAACCGAACACGTTTCTCTACTGAGTGAAAGAAAAAGTTCCTCTTAAGGCATGGTTCTATCTGTATAGAGTACAAATTCGTTTTCTATTACGAAACAATCTTTTGCCATAAAACTTTCTGTAACAATATTTAATACTCTCAAATTACATAAAATTATTGTTGTTCCTCAGTTGTCATCAGGTGGTGCAAAATCGTTACTACACACCCCGTTCGACTTCTTATTTCATACTATATAGTCGGTTCTGGCTCCAAGGCACGCGTCGACGGTCTATCACCTCTACTCTGCTTCGTTTTGAGTGTCACGCACAAGAAATAGAAGTAATGTGTCTGTTGAAGCTGAAAACACTCTTCCATTAAAGTAGCGTGATCACGTGCTCGATTTAAAGTTGTAGACATTTTCTTTTTTTGTTTGCCTGCTGACAGATATGTGCAAGAAAAAAAGGGTTCTAGAATGCCATGTGAATAACACAAGAACACCTTATGGAATCGCTTGTACGCACTGTGAAGGAGCATCGAGGGCGAAAGGTAACTACGATGCGGTCGTGTTTCTGGGGGTCGGTTTGTTTCGACATAGAGTGCTCCCGTGAACATAGCTTCTGTGTTATCTTTAATAAGTGTCATTTATCTGCTGCAGGCTCTAGGTATGAAATGCTGGTCAAAAGTTCGGAGAGAGCTGAAAAAAACACGTATTATAAGAAAGACAACCAAATGTGATAATTTGGACGGAATCTCTAATGCATGCATAAGCAACCTCCTACATACTATTTCGGCGAGGGTTGAGGTCACTATACGCTTCTGTTGTTGTGGGTCCGATAGAGTACACGTTTCTGACGTATAGAAGGTTCCGTCTGATGATTCGAATGTGCTTACAGCTGAAAGTTAAAGGGTTCAATACTGCATATGCCCGGAAGGACTTTCAGTAAGTTGCCGATTGAAGTCACGATCGAATACGCACCCCTTAAACGGCGATGTCCGCCTGATTCTTTATTTTGTGTGATCTGAGTGCAGTCAGCATGAAGTCCTGTTGGCTATGACACTGGACATCAGACAAAAAAGCGGTGGGATTGAATCGAAGACGCGGTGACAGCATTTAGAAAAAAACGGTTCAGGCAGGTACACTAATGTTTAGGTGCACGTTAAGAAAGACCACTGGTGATTGATGTCTCCGGAGTCTTCCAGTGTGGGGCCGTTCATATTCATGTCATGGTTTTGAGACGTGAAAGACCAGTAAGTGTCAGTATGAAATTTTGTATAAAAAGAAAAAAAAGGTGTCGAGCCTGCGCGGAAGACGCACGACTAAGCTTTTCGTTCATATAAAAGTTAATTAGGCATCCCCCTCTTTTTTCTTTCCCGTAATCCCACTGCCGCGCGATTCGTGGCTGATTACCGGTAGTCGGTTGAGCCATTCCTCTTGGTTCCGACCAACCAACCAACTTAGGACAGTTACAGCGAAGGCTCGAAGAGAGACAATATATTTATTTGCTAAGATCGTGAACGGGTTTCTTTTGAAGAATCTGCCGAACATGTGTGGGAAATGTTTCGCGCGTGCGCCAAGACTTTTGAGGTAACTAGCGCATATCCTAGCGATAATATTAATGAGGCTTTTTCACATATGTATACAATAGAATGTAACTGGCCTGTGTTGGCAGTATGAACAGTGCAGTCGGAAACTTATCTATTCTCATCACAGTGCTCACTAAAAAGAGTGCTGCTGAAATAGATAGATATGTGGGGTTTAACACCCCAAAACCACCATACGATTCAGAGGGACGCTGTAGTGGAGGGCTCCGGAAATTCCGACCACCTGGGGCTTTTTAACATGTGCCCCAATGTGACCCCACAGGCCTACAGCATTTCCGCCTCCATTGGAAATGCAGCCGGTGAAGAGAAAAGTCACGAAATAGTGTCCAACTGTCTTGCAATCATTACAATAGGAATAGCCTGCGAGTGCTGGTGTTACGATTGATTAGGGCAGGTTATCTCTAAAACGTGTTGATGTCCATCGCTCATAATATATTGAAATGAATTAAGTCCAGCAAGGCCATATCGCAAGGAAAAACCCAGAATGAAGATTAAAAGTGCCCACAGAAGGTGCTGGGTCCGAGTACCTCCTGTGAGCACTTTTACTCGTTTATACACACACGCTGTGGGTATATACGGCTATGCCGTATTCAAAGTACTTCATGAATTGAGGCGGATTGGTCAACGAGTGAAATAGCATTGACTTCAACCGCACCTAACAAGATGTACAGCTTTTGTAATAAGCTAAACACCCCCAGGAACGACGGTGTTAAATGCAACAAAAACGTAATTGACAGTTTGTTAAATGTGCTGCAAATTTTGTATGCCAAACACCGTTGATATGTGGAGAAGTGTATGTGGGCCAGACTGGCTGCTGTTTTAATTAGATGCTTTGGCAACACTAGTATAGCCTGATGAGGGCTATCAGTTGCCATCTTGGAATTTACTAGGAACAGTGCTGCTGAGATAAATATGTAGGGTGGTACATCCCAAAACCATTATATAATTATGAGAGACGCCGTAGTGAAGGCCTCCAGAAATTTCGACCACCTGGGGTTCTTTAACCTGCACCCAAATCTGAGCACCCGGACCTACAGCGTTTCCGCCTCCATTGGAAATGCAGCCGCCGCAGCCGGGGTTCGATCTCGCAACCTATGAGTTAGCACCCGAGTACCTTAGCCATTAGATCATCACGACGGGACGAACAATGCTGCTGCAAACCCGAATTCATATTTTGTGAAGGGTTAGCTACCAATTGAAATGAACCAGAACATGAAATATTCAAGGCTGTGTTGAAAATACAATGCCGCGTTGAAAGGTAGATGTGTAATAAGGGCTGCAGCGCGAGCAGGAATGTGCTAGAATGTGATCTTTTTTATGCAAGAAAAATTACTGAACAAACGTCCAATCTCTCTATACACCTCCTGTAGCCTGATATTGCGTGAGCACATGAAAGTTTTTGCGCCAAACAATGCGTTTAAAGAGGAACGCTAACATTCACAGCCCTAAACAAAGAAAAATTACTACTTGCCTTTCGAAACAATTAGCTAGGTGCGGTGCATATTACCATTGTGTACGCATTAATGATTGTTGACTTGCGCGACCAACTCTGCTGCAAGTGGTATCTATGAGCCCATATATTCGTAATCACCGCTGTCTTTAGGAATAACGGGAATCTCGCTTTGAAAGCACTCAAAACTTTTTAACGTGACACTTTGAGTGACCTAGTTGCGCAGCAATAGGCGTCGGCGAGATTGGCCTACAGTTTCGGCTGGCTTGATGCCATCATGTAGCACACAATGACTTATCGATGAGCTTTCCGCACAGGAAAATGACCACGTTTAATAGGAAAGCAGCTGGCGAATGAAATAGCTTTCCAAACACACCACAAGGCTACGAGAAACACCTACACTCCCAGATATTTTTATTGATGTATCTCCAGCGAAGCCAACGAAGGGACGATCACCACAACTAAGTTGGTAAAGCATCAGGCGTGATATAAGCAGATTCCACGTTAGATCACAGTCGGCATCAAGTCACCTTTTCGTCAATTATCTGTTTTTTTTCACACCTATGTCATAATTACTGTAATGAACTCAAGCCGCTACGGTAGAGTTAACGTGTCCAACCTTGTGTTGCTTCCTTACATGTTTATGTTCGGTAGGTTCTACATAGATGTATACACACAATATGCGAGAACTTGCTGTCCGTAGAAGCTGTCCATTTTCGTTTCCTTAATATCTGCATACGATAAGTAGTGGGATATCTGCGGGCGTATGACTGTTTTTACTTAAATTAGCATTATTTTTGGAGTAGGAAGCAGGCCCAAGTTTGACACCCAGCTGAATGATTCACCAAAATATTGCACCATCTACACTTTATTAAGATTCGTGCTCAGTTCTCATTAATGACAAATTGCTGTCATAACCAAAACATGGTTGAGCCCTTCAATTCCAGACGATTGTATTATTCCCCCGGATATCTTGTACACAGGTGGGATAGGGATTCACGGGGTGGTGGAGTGGCCATTCTTGTGAAGTCGCCTATTACGACAGAAAGAATTGATTGCTCCGTCTGCGAAACGGTTTGGTGCAAAATGTTCATTGAAAAAGTGGTTTTTATTGTCGGAGCAATTTACAGGCCCCCTGGTACCACGCCTGATTACCTAGACCAACTGAACAGTTTCTTGTGCAAATTTCAGAATGGCAACACGAGGTTGATACTGACTGGCGATTTTAATTTACCTCATATAAATTGGGAAAGTGTCGCACCTGGACATATAGATACTCTGAGTGGTGATAAAATGTTGGAAATAATGTTCTCTCATAACTTAACACAGATTGTAAAAGAAAATACGCGAGTAACTGCTAATTCAGAAACATTGCTTGATTTAGTGTTCCTATCACGCAGAGTGACACATAGCACTTTATCGGTCGAAGAAGGAATATTGGACCACAAGCTGATAACTGTTAATATCCAACAAGGCGCAAAGCCGCTAAAGCGGCCATTTATCTCGGTTCAGATTAAAAATTTTGCACGGGCCGATGACACATCTATACTTGATTATCTAGAATTGTCCCTTCAGGAGTTTGAACTTGCTTCTGTCTCAGAATCTGTAGAAGAGTTATGGCGACGTTTCAAAATCATTATAAAGCGTTGTACAGATAAATTTGTTCCAACTCGTAAAAAGAAAACGAAACAGCGCAGTCCGTGGATAACCCAGAAAATCGTCCATATCAAACGAAAATTAAAACGCATGCGGAAAAACAAAACCAACTCTGTAGCAATCGTACCATTGCGTGGACAGTTAAAGACAGCATTAAAAGAATCCAAAGGAAAGTTTTATACCGAAATCCTTGCTGACTTCATTAAGTCTTCCCCTCAAAAATTTTGGCTTCACTTGACGAATAAAAAAGAAGAAATTGAACAGATAAAAATTGGACCCGAGACAGTGAGGCAAAAACTGCAGATAGCAAATTCTTTCAACCAGTTCTTTCAGTCGGTCTTCACTAGAGATGAAACCGATCAGGTGGATGCTGACCAGGCCGGCCCGCGCGCCTGCGCAATGGAGCCCTTTGCTATCATGCAGGAAGGGGTGTTCAGTCACTTGCTAGGGCTTTACACTAAAAAGGCAACCGGACCAGACGAAATTCCCAGTGAATTCTTACGACCGTATGCCAAATGATCGTCCTTTTATTTAACAATCATTTTCAGAAAATCTCTTGAAACGTCCTCATTACCGCAAGACTGGCGCACTGCAATTGTAAAGCCCATATACAAAGCTGGCAATCGGCTTCATGTGAACAATTATCGCCCCGTTTCACTGACCTCTGTGTGTTGCAAAATCATAGAGCATTTCATAGCAAGGCACAATATTATTTTTCTTGAGTCATAATAGTTTTTTATCCCTATCAACACGGATTCAGGAAGGCGTTCTCAACTGTTACTCAACTGGTAGAAACATCTCTCCAAGGTCAACAACAAATACACGTCAATTGTGTAGATTTCGCTAAAGCATTTGAAAAAGTTCCTCGTAGAAAATTAATTTTTAAGCTTCAGCTACTAGGACTTAGCTCAGATATACTAAATTGGATAGCTGCGTATTTGGAGAACCATCAACAAAAAGTACGTATAGATGATTGCACATCTAGTTCACTACGTTCACCCAAATAACCACTAGTTCACTACGTTCACCCAAATAACCAAGAAAAAAATCTATTCTCGCATATGAATATAAAATCGGAAATAGCCCTCTGACCAGAACACACAGCTTTAAATACCTGGGGGTGACTATTACCGCGATTTGGGGTGGCACACTCATGTTGAGGAAGTATGTTCAAAGGCCTACAGGAAGTTGTTTTACTTGAGGAAAAAACTCGAACATGCCCCTATAGATGTCAAATTACTTTCATATAAGACATTTGTTCACCCTATTTTGGAGTATGCGTCTTCTGTATGGAGTCCTCATCAGCAGTCACTGAGAGATAAAATAGAAAATAGAAAAAAAAATTCAAAGGCTAGCAGTGCGCTTCATTTGCTCGCGGTACCGGAGGACAGAATCCGTCACAAATTTGTTAAAATCATGTGCGCTAGAACGCCTGCAAGTGCGCCGCGAAAAGCAAAGGTTAAAACTCCTGTTTCAAATTATAAGAGGCGAAATGAAAATAAATATAGACACATACATACAACCTGCACCCAAACGAGGAGCTCGGTTGAACCATAGTCACCCAATAAGGCCTTTTTGGGCGCGTCTGGATGGCTTTCAAAATTCTTTTTTTTCCGTATAGCATAGAAGTGTGGAATAGACTTCCAGAGTACGCTGTTACTAGCGCAAATGTCAAAGCGTTTGAGTGTTCGCTAGAATTGTACTACCGGCAACATGAAACGTAATGTCTGTTTTGTCATTGTGTATTGTTTTTGTTTTGTGTTTATATTCCTCCCTGTAATGACCCTCAAGTGAGGGTTACAGTATTAATAAATAAATAAATAAATCAAATATCGTTCGTTAGAAAAAGAATGTTAACTTACGCTATGTAAATCGTTCTTTACATTCACTGGTCATCAGTTCATTTTTATTGCCACCTTTAAATGGACAGATATCGTTGCTGTTGGAGGGTCGCGGCGTCTTTGCAAATGAATGAAGCCTTGCGTATTTTTGTGGTTTACTGCCAACTATTGCTTGAATTTATTTGAGAGAAGCAACTGACAACATATTATTATTCGAAACCTACCATTACTAATGCAACCGTGTTGATGGAGGCGGAGAAGGAAAAGGAGGGTGGAAGAGGAAGTCAAGCAGAGGCATGTCCCGTTCAGTAGCGCGTGAGTGCACCCATGTGGAAAAGTATTCACCATTAGACACTTCTCGAAGGTAAAGCCGCCTTGCCGGTTAGTCTGAAAGACAGTCCAGGTCAACTTCTTGACAATGGTGAAAGCGACAGACTAAAAAACCATCACGAAAGCGTTCTAGGACCGAAGGCGTGAAGTACATAATGTGGGTAATGCTTAAAATTCTCAAACATTCGGGTTGCGATGCTCAAAACACCGAGAAAAGCATCAGTGCATTAATTGTTCAGCCATTGAAGAAACCACAGCTTGAAAAAAAAAGAATCCGTAAACTATACCATCATCATCATCATCGTCATCCTCATCAGTCTGACTACGTCCACTGCACGACAAAGGCCTCTTCCATGTTCCGCCAGTTAACCCGGTCCTGTGCTTTCTGCTGCCAATTTATACCCGCAAACTTCTTAATCTCATCTGCCCACCTAACCTTCTGTCTCCCCCTAACCCGCTCTCCTTCTCTGGGAATCCAGTTAGCTACCCTTAGTGACTAGCGGTTACCCTGTCTACACGCTACATGCAAGGAGCAGAAACCTGGAGACTTACAAAGAGGGTTCAGCTTAAACTGAGGACGACGCAGCGAGCAATGGAAAGAAAATCGTAGGTGTAACCTTAAGAGACAAGAAGAGAGCAGAATGGATTAGGGAACAAACGGGGGTTAAGGATATCATAGCTGAAAACAAGAAGAAGAAATGGACATGGGCCGGGTAAACCATATAAGAAGATTACAAAAACAATGACAAAAAATATATCGTGCACTGCAGCAGACGCCCACCGATTTAGACCGGCCATTTGATTCCTATATTTCAATGAAAGTTGTCACAAAACATTCCTCTTTTTACTTCTGCAATTCCCTGTACCCATGATTCACTGGTGATGCTGTCTTTTTCATATCTTTCGTTTTCGTGTGTGTGTTTTTATATTAGTATGTGTGTATACTTTGTCATTACTAAGAAGGCCCGCTCATGTCGTGTCGCCAAGTCGTTCGTCACACAAAATGACCCACGAACACCATTGGCAACGCGACAAAATGTTGTCTCTTGCTGGTGTCGATAAGACGGAAGCATTTGGCGATCGATGGAAGTGGGGCCGTAGCCACGTCTGTTTACTTTAACGGCATTTTCGACTCAACTAGTTCGTCTTTGCGGTCTTTTTCTTCGTGCAGAGTACACGTGATGCGGCAAGCAGCTTTTGGGAAAGAAAAATCAGGGTCATCGACGACGTGGTGACTATTAGAGGGAAGCGCAATCCAAGCGTCAAGAGCGATTTAAAACACGTACCTAGGCAAGCAGGAACGTTTGCATGCTCCAACAGCACAAGCTCAAGAAAACGCTCGCAAAAGAAGCGCTGGTGGTTAGATCGATCCGAGCTACCACAAGAGGCTACAGCTCCCCTCTACCAAAGCTTGAAAACAATTTTCGTGCTGCGCACTGTTGGAAGGCTTAGCGAAGCGCTCCAGCGTGATTCATTATTCTACGGGGACAGTGTAGGCGTGCTGTGTAAAAAAAAGCACCACAATATGTAAGCGCTTGCGCAAAACTGTTGAGTTAAATTTTTTGTTTGTTAGTTTTTTAGTTTTATAAACGCCCACAAAGGCCGAGTGATACCCTGTTACTGTTACCCTGTTCACTTCCGCCCTTGAGGGATGATCATTACGGTGGACAAAAGCATGCTATTCTTCAACCAGGAAGAGTGTGGGTGAAAACAGTTCCTCATAGAGCACCGCGTTATAGATCCGGATGCTTTTTCTTGGTTTGGCTGTGTCACCACCCAGGCTGAACACACCGAATGAAGTATTAAGTTAAACTGAGAAATAAAATCAATGTTACACGATTTGGCATTTGATTCTTGATCTAAGGACCTTTCTCATATTTTGGGCTTTATTGTGGTTTCACACGCACCCGAATACGGGTGCACTCTAAGAAGAAAGAAATCGAACACGTGATGCGGCTGACAAAAGAAACCACTCTGAACCAGCTACAATAAACAAACGTCGCTTACAATGAGCCTTCGGAGTGTGGTTTCTCGCGAAGCAGTCATTATTGAAGATTACGCGAACTCTTATAATTGTCACTTTGTGTAGTCATCTTTTGAGTCAACAACATTTTTTTACATTCAGTATAACCGTGATAAATCCAAGCCTGCTAAAGTGACAGAGGGGGCTTAGAGATGAATACAGTTCGGGTATTCAGAGAATGCAGCAAAGCAGGCTTCTGATAGGTTTACTCTCTGAATGCAAACATCAGCAAAAGTAATTCTTTTCTGCATGGGCTACTCCTCCCGACGAGAAATATCTGGATACTTTAAAATCTGCAATAGAACACATCTCACGACAAGAATTGCTCCACAACATTGAATACCAAAGCGTGTATGTGACACCATGCGGAGCTCTTCACCACTGACGTGCGTTGTCGTTCTGTTTGTTCGCCGTTTCGCAGCTTTAAGTTCAGAATGCGTGTAAGCCATGTATTCAGAGTCCAAGTGAAATGAACAGCGCCATCGCCAGCATACTTAATGAAAGCGATCCCTTAGTGTGAAGTGGGGAAATTCTTCCATCATTATGACACACTGTTAAACTTAAGAGCAGCTTTAGTTTTTTCGTTCCAAACCATCGTATATATTAACCATTGACGGTTTAGAACAACCGTCAAGTAGCATGTTTTCTAACTTTCTGCGTCGTTCTTAAAAAATATCTCAGCGACCAACGAATATTGCTATCTTACCATTTTCGTAAGTCTGGTTTGAGACTAAGGCACGGCCAAAAAGAAAAACAGGCCGCATAAAAGACAAGTTAATAAAGCACGAATATTCCCGGCACAGGCCGGACTTGAGGAACATGTTCGCATTGTGTTTGTGTATGCACGCATGTTATTTGTGGGCTGTAGACGCACAAGTAATGTTTAGTGCACATTAACACGTTTATTTTATAGCTACCTTGTAATTCCAAGGTGACGTGAATACATAATTTTGTAAAATTTAAGGTATTTTACTTTTTTTCTCTTTCGTCCACAGATTTCGCTTTTCTCCAACATGCCGATAACTACTGAAGGACAATCATCAATCGGCTCACTGGCATATCGCGTCTCTCGACTCAAACAGCCGCCTAAGACGACAACTTGCCCGTTTCAAGCTTCAAGATGGAACATTATGTCGGCCTCTCTTATGTCACCATCCTCTCGCTAACCAATGGGTTTCCATCATTCCTCGCTCACTTCGTCTGGAAGTCTTACAGGCGTTTCATGACGACGCGACAGCTGGCCACTTAGGGTTCCACAAGACTTACGACCGCCTCAAGACTCGCTGCTCTTGGCCTGGCCTCTCCACTTCTGTCGCCAAGTACGTCGCTTCCTGTGCGTCATGCCAGCACCGCAAACGTACCACGTGTCTTCCCATGGGCCCATTGCAAACGCTGCCATGCCCTTCCACTCCCTTTGAATTTGTGGGCAACTCTTTATCTTACGCCAGCCGGTCATCGTTGGATCGTTACTGCCGTGGACCACCTTACTCGCTATGCGGAGACAGCAGCTCTTCCGTCTGGTGCTACCCTTGAAGTCGCTAATTTTTTCTTCGCGCCATTATTTTACGACATGGCGCACCGTATGTGCTTCTTAGTGACCGTGGCAAGACATTTCTTTCACACGTCCTTGCTGAAGTCCTCCAGGCCTCTAACACCATCCACAAGACCACATCAGCGCAACACCCAGAAACTAATGGTCTGACTGAGCGTTTTCACCGAACTTTGTTCGACATGATCTCTATGTACGTTCAACCGGATCACAAACGCTGGGACACTATACTTCCTTTCGTCACGTTCGCATATAATACCGCCATACAGCGTACGACGAATTACAGCCCCTTTTTTCTTGTTTATGGCCGTGTACCGACTTTTGTTCTGGACAACACCTTTTTGTCCACATCTTGCGTTCCATCTTCATCTTCAGTTCGCAGCTCGCGTCGCCCGCTGCCGTGAAATCGCCCGCGCCAACACTGCTACCATTCAGGAGAAGAGAAAAATTGACATTGATGCAAAGCGTCGAGTTTTTCTGTTCCGCCCAGGCGACAAAGTCCTTTTGTGGACATCTGTTCGTGCACCTGGGCTCGGCGAAAAATTTCTTCACCGATATCTTGGTCCATACACCATTCTGGAACGAACATTAGAAGTGAACTATCGCGTTGCTCCTGTCAACGCGGCTCCTGGTCGTCGTCACCGCCACACCGCGATCGTCCACGTCTCTCGACTCAAACCATATATTCGGCCTTCCAACCATTTCTAACTTGCTGCCCTCTTTTGCGAAGGGGAGAAAATAGTGTGAGCGCTGACTATGTACTTCATCTTCATCTGTATGACAAAACCATTGTAGTGATCATCATCGTATGTAACGCGGGCTGGGTCTCTTTAGCTCGTGCACCTGAATTAAAATTATAACCTGGTTACTGACGTAGCGGACGTGGTCTCATAATACATTTATTAAATGTTGCAGACCAATACGGGTACAAGACGAAAAATAATAATGAAAGTACTTGAAATAAAATACAAGTGTATTTGGAAACCAGAAACAAAATACATATATATACACTACGCATCAAGTGGAAATAGAACGATAAAAATCATATGAAAGAAATGGAAAAAAATGGAAAGATAAAAGGCAATAACGGTACACATTGACGCTCTAAGTTACACAAAGATAGCTATGATCAGTTAGATGATTCTAATTCAGCATTGCCGCGTGGAAAAAAAGTACACCTAAAACGAGTTAGTTTGACCGAAGCCTTCGAGCAAAGCGAACTAGAGTCGCTCTATATGCTCCTTACGGGAACAGAGTAGCGCATAGTTTCGCCATCTTGCCTAGGGGCTCTCGTTTTGCTGTAAGCATGTGGACTTGCTTTAGGCCTGTACACAATCAATGAAGTGGTGATGCCTCTGCAAGAGGTCCGTCTGCGCTAGAAACGTACCATATTTTGAAGTGTATAGTATAGGCGCACTGGCCAATAAGAAATAAAAGGCAGCCTGATTCGCTAGCGAAGTCAGAAGAATGCCGCACGGTACGCTCAGGGTGAAACTCGATCAATCATATTGGTTCTTTTTTATTTTCATAAAACGAGCGCATGAATGCATTTGTGTTAAAAGAAATTTTTATGGTTGACCCGAAATCACATTTTTTTACATTTTCTTGACTAAAGTGATGCGCTATTGATCTAAATCATATATGCCGAATGGCAACCCATTCGAAGCCAATGTGTGAGGAAGGCTTGAAACAGAATTCAACCTCAGCTTGCAACATTGACCAACGGCACGAAGACGCTGTTTGATGACCATATTATATATTAGTATTTGCTGTAGTGTACCTCGCGAAAAGTTGAAATCTACCTACGAATGTGGTAGGCAAGTATCGCGAATCACAGAATGGTTCTTGGAGCGTGCTTCGTCATGTAAAGCTGTAGCTACACAAAGACTTTCGGAGCTCGAGATGGGGGTGAAGGTGTTCTTGTTCGCTGCAACCATGAGTGTCTCTACTATGCCTGGGACTTCTATTTTCCAAGCTCCACTTCGCTGTGATGGTCAGAGCGCAAACAAGAGGTGCTTAAAATTTTTCGAAAGGACCCACTCGTCCCAGTGTATCGCTGAGCTCAATGCTCGTTGGGTGGAAGTCTCGTTAACTACTGGCCACTCGTACACCACCACGCAGGTGACAAGTTTTTGAGACACCATCACCCATTCTGTTATCTATGTGGTAAAGTACGTCTTCTCTACGACCCTGCATAGCTCGTCGTCAATAAGGCTCGGTTGTTTTAAGCAACAAAACTAGACCAACATAAAATTCAGCTATAACGTCATGCACATGTGTCTCGTGAAAAACACTGGGATGTCAAAGTAGCTGTACTTAGAGCTCAGAATTGTTTTGCGGCATACTTTATATGGTCATTCCTACATAAGATAATTTCGCAGCTTAAAAAATTGGCTGCACGAACATAATCTTATCTCTTGCTGCTTTGTAACTACACTTTTACCTTATGTTATTCAGGCATACCAGCATCTTCTTACGAATAGAAAACTTGTGTTTTACACAAAAGTGACGAGAAAAAACGAAGCTGAAGTGAATCGCGGATAGCACCAGATTATAATGTCAGTGTTTTTAGGCGAAATACAGCAAAATTTTGGCTAGATCAGATTGAGATATATGAATGTAATCATCACAATTACATTGTGCATTTTTTAAAAACCGTTGTAATTTCAAAGGTGCAACACATTAGAGCTGCGTACGTGTTTCGGATACATTCAGGAAATGTCTTTACGTTGTGTATAGGGATTGGCTTACAGTGGAATCAATAACGGCGCATCTGCGTCGGGTAAGCGAGATATTTTGCAGCTCGTTGCAGAGTGTTTTATTTCTTCTACTGTGAAAAAAAGCACACGAGTGGTTTTCATTCGAAAACCAATGACGCCTTATGACATCTCGATCAAGGAATCAATGGCCCATTTGTTTCGCAATAATTGACAGGTTTCTTGGCGTAATAATTGACAGGGACCTCTCCTGGAGCACGTACGTGGCCTCTATGACGGAGTGCTTTACGGCAAAACTTCGCTCTGACTTAACCATGGCGTGTAAATCATCAACTTCCCCATGATTCCATACTCGACCCACAGTGCATCTCAGTGTGCCAGAAAAGCAAGAAATATTTAAGATGTTGTCGCCTGGGCTTAAGCAACTTTCTGCTTTTTTTTTGCACGAGAGGTATGGGGACAGTGTACACATATATATAGTGATGATTGCACAAACCTCCTGTCTTCGTCTAGGGCAGTGGTTGTCCCAACAAGAGTTATGAACATCGGCTTTAAAACTGAGTACCCCACAACGTCGAAAGCTGAGGATCTAGCAGTGGGGCGCGCTGCCCGTTGTTTCGTTAATCATGAACTTCTTATACAGCGGTCAATTTTCACCGACGCCAAGGCAGCCTTACAATCTGTGCTATCTGCACTGCGTCCCGGGCCATACAAACACCTAGTATTCAAAATTTGGCGTCTTATTTAAACATCACAAGAGAGAGGTCACTACGTGATGTTTCAGTGGCTTCCAAGTCACAGCGCCGTCTGAAGAAACGAACACACCAATAATGAAGCTCGGGCTTCTCTTGATGGCACACATGAGCATGCCATACTGCTTTAAAGGTCTGACGCGGCCAGGAGCTTTTGAGGGCTTGTACAGAAGATATCGCCTCTATTCGCGGTACCCACCAAGCAGCCAGATAAACCAGACCATTCATCAACTCTGCCTGCGCTCTTTGCTATATCTCTATGTGCCAAGTTGCCTGCATCAAAGAGAGGCCACACTTGTTATCGTTCATGGTTAAGTGCGCCATTTTACGAAATCACCTTCGTTCCTCATTGGATTGACCGACAATAATCTCTGCGACACATGTCACGGTGAGGAGATGCTACGCCACAAACTGTGTGACTGTCGAGTCTACAATGGGCAGAGACAATCACTGGCGTCTATTATAGCGCACTTTGACAATAGACAAATGCGCAGTGAATCTGTTCCAGCATGTCGTCGACAAATGACATTTCAGTTAAAGTCGACCAAGGAACCGCTGAGATTTATGAGGAAGATGGATCTGGTCAAGCGGCTGTAAGAGATAATTCGCGTTCCACGCCAGCTTATCGGACTTTTGAAAAAAAGAGGACATCGACCATCTGATATGCCATTGCCCTCGATTTGCCTCTGAAAGACAGAAGCTTTCGGACGCATTGCGACAATTGGACGATCGCCCACTCTCTGTGCAGATGCTACTAAAACACCGTCATCGCTTGTCGTCGGCTCAAAAAAGCAGTGAAAGCTGTCTTGTGCTTTTTGGAGACTACAGGCCTACGTGACCACCTTTAACTTTTGTGTAGTGCCACCACTGCATACGCGCCAGCCGATGGACTGACAATCCCCCTTTTTTTGTTTTTTCTCTCTCTTTTTCTCTTCTCTTTCCCCTCTCTCTCATCTTTATGCCCCTTTCCCATTCCACCAGTGTAGGGTAGCAAACCGGGCATGTGCCTGGTTAACCTCCCTGCCTTCCCTCTTGTTATTTATCCCTCCTCCTCCCCCTACTGACTAGATGCTTGTGCACGTGCTTTGTGAAATGCCATCCATCTGTCCCTTTTCTCCCTTTCCTCTCCTAATAAAGACAATTGTCCTTCTTGGGGACTTTCAACGCAAACCTTTTGGTCTGTTTGTCTGATTGATTGATATGTGGGGTTTAACGTCCCAAAACCATTATATGATTATGAGAGACGCCGCCGTAGTGGAGGGCTCCGGAAATTTAGACCACCTGGGGTTCTTTAACGTGCACCCAAATCTGAGCACACGGGCCTACATTGGTCTGTTTGTCTGTTTGTCTGTCTATCTGTCTGTCATTTCTTTCTGTTTGTCCGCCCTTAACGTTACTTCAAACGATACCCTAAACGGCGGACCCCATCCGCAGCACCCACCAATATTGCTCAAGTCCTCGCTTTCATACTTGTGCGATTGTCAATTCAAAAGTGAGTATTGTGCGTATTTGAGGCACCATAACAACACGTCAAAATGCTGTATCCGTGCCTTTACACTAAAAAATACACACATAAATAATTCTAAGTACCGTAGAATTCATAACGCTGCCCTGAACTGAAACGCTTGCGCAAAAATGCAACTGTTTCCAAAGCTTTGCTAAGACGACACGGTGGTGACACCTACCCGTCGCCTTGCGTTCTTCACCTTTTCGCCTACAAGACGGCCACGCATGTCGCGCGCTTCGTTTTCCAAGATAACTGCCAGATAGCGCTCACTTCTCACGTGTGACGTGAATCGATGTACTCGTTCGCCTCCGCTGCACGCTCGGGGCACTCTGACGCAGCGCCTCCAGAATACCATTCACCGATTTTCTTGCGCAGAACATCAGACAAACGTTTTGTTCACCCTCTTCAGACGCAGGACTATCGTGTTTTGACGACATTTGCAATGTAACATGCAGATACGGGGCCAAATTCTTTTAAATGCCCCTTTGCCAAGTGTAGGGCAGCAAACCACTAATCCTAGACTGGTTTACTTCGCTACCTTTCCTTCTCTACCATTCTCTTTTGTAGTAAAGCATATTTTCGTACTGCACATTTTTCAACATATCAAACGCGCTGCAGAGTGGCACAGCGGACGCATGCTGACACCATAACCCAGAGGTGATCTCTTTCATTGATTCTCCACATCTTTTTCCAAGGTGTAGGGTAGAAAACCTGTAATCCTGGAATGGTTGTCCTCCCTACTTTTACATTTCTACCATTTACTTCCCTCTTCTTTTGTGAATTACTCGGATGTCACTTATAAGGAATTTTAGCAGGTGCCAAGTGTCATGGAATACCAAGTACCATGTTATGCGAAGAATGCGAAGGTAACGTAACTACGTCGTATTTTTTTATTCAGCGAAACGTTATAATGAGGAGGAGGAAGAAGAGACGAGAAAAAAACAGGGAGACAGGGAAGAAAGTGGCGCTTAAGATGTGTATAAAAGTACTCAAAGATACATGTTAAACAGTCGCATCACTTATATTCCGGACAACCAGTTTACCGTCGCGTATAACCATGTATATATATATATATATATATATATATATATATATATATATATATATATATATATATATATGTATATATATATATATCTATATATATATATATATATATATATATATATATATATATATATATATATATATATATATATATAAACATCCTGGAAGAAATCTACAGGGGAAAAACTGCTACCATAGTGCTTCATCAAGAAAGCAACAGAATACCAATCAAGAAGGGTGTAAGGTAGGGGGACACAATCTCCCCAATGCTATTTACCGCGTGCTTACAGGAGGTTTTCAGAAGCCTAGAACGGCAACAGTTAAGGACAAGAGTTAATGGAGAGTACCTTAGTAACCTGCGCTTCGCCGATGACATTGCATTGCTGAGTAACTCGGGGGACGAATTGCAACTCATGATTACGGAGTTAGACAAGGAGAGCAGAAAGGTGGGTCTTAAAATTAATCTGCAGAAAACGAAAGTAATGTACAACAACCTCGGCAAGGAGCAGCGCTTCGAGATAGGTAATAGTGCACTTGAAGTTGTAAAAGACTATGTCTACTTAGGGCAGGTAATAACCGCATAGCCGAACCACGAGATTGAAGTAACTAAAAGAATAAGAATAGGGTGGAGCACATTCGGCAAGCACTCTCAAATCATGACAGGTAGATTGCCACTATCCCTCAAGAGGAAGGTATATAACAGCTGTATCTTGCCGGTACTTAGCTACGGGGCAGAAACCTAGAGACTTACAAAGAGGGTTCAGCTTAAATTGAGGACGACGCAGCGAGCAATGGAAAGAAAAATGGTAGGTTTAACCTTAAGAGACAAGAAGAGAGCAAAGTGGATTAGGGAACAAACGGCGGTTAAGGATATCATAGCTGAAATCAAGGAGAAGAAATGGACATGGGCAGGGCATGTAGCGCGTAGACAGGATTACCGCTGGTCATTAAGGGTAACTAACTGGATTCCCAGAGAAGGGAAGCGGGTGAGGGGGAGACAGAAGGTTAGGTGGGCAGATGAGATTAAGAAGTTTGCGGGTATAAATTGGCAGCAGCAAGCACAGGACCGGGTTAACTGGGGGAACATGGGAGAAGCCTTTGTCCTGCAGTGGACGTAATCAGGCTGATGATGATGATGATGATGATGATGATGATGATGATGATGATGATGATAACCATGCCAACAGAAGCATGGGCAATAAAAACAGTAGATGCGGTAAGCTGATATACAGTGCTTTCGTTTGTGAATTTGTTAGCCCTGTAAAGTGCTACGTAAAGCAACTACAGTACATAGTGCTCGAGTGTAAAACACACGTTAACCTGATAGGACTCCTTCATCATAGGAATGAATAGTGCCACACATGTCCCCTTCTGTTTATGTTTTATGTCACCAACTCATTTCAGGTGTAGATAATATTTTATGCAAACCACGCCACAATTTCTGAAATAATTTCAGTCTATTTTTACAAGGTCATTTACGACTGTGCACGAATGCGCGAAGATCTGAGTTTATTCAAGAACGAACAAGGCCCCAGTGGCAATGCTTGGATGTTTGCTGCCGCATGTGTAAATACCAACGCACCACGGATCAGATCATTGACGGCCAATGGTCTGTTCACCGTTATCAGTGCTACAACATATTCCTGCAGTATAACTTTCAGTATCACGGCCAAACCTCGGCAAAATAAAGAGTTTCTTCTTTGACACGCCGACTGTCGCATTCTTTACCGTAACAGAGTCGCAACTGTGTTAAGTCAACTGTAAACACGATTGACGTAAGGTCAACTCTAAACAGAGTTCAAGGTTTTCCACATTACACCTACATATATCGGGCCTTGTACAAAGCAGTTTCAAGATCTGACGTGGCTCTGTGATACAATACTTCATTGCCATAGATTGCTGGGTTCGATTTCTTCTGTACCTCTCATTTCTCTGCTTTGCCTTCGTCGCGTCAACGCTGGCCTTGTGAGTTCCTAACACCCTTGCATTTAAATTACCAACGTCTGTCCTCGCAGTTTTTCGGTATAAATGAATTTTCAAACAACTCAGAGGCATAACAGCATACTAAGGTCGGTGGTACATGGTTATAACCTACAAGTGTCTGAAGGAATGAGTAGAGCGACACACGTGGCAGGATTCTACGTTAATTACGTAATGACCAGACAGACATGTGTCTAATTCCCTTAACCTGCCATGAACTTTGGTCGTCCTCAAGTTAAGTAGGCTCTAACTAGAGCAGACGTAGGTGGCAAGATAGATAGGTAGATAGATAGATAGATAGATAAATAATACATAGATAGATAGATAGATAGATAGATAGATAGATAGATAGATAGATAGATAGATAGATAGATAGATAGATCAGAGTACTTGCAGTACGACGAAAACTTTGCAGCATTTCATATTAACTGGCCGTTACAGTACCCCATGATTTGAGTTCTGAGCCTATCTTCGTGTTGGGGCAACACCTACTGCGTTTGAAGTTATCGCTATCCGCAATGGTCGCTATTTAACATTCGATACATAGTGTTACGTGAACTACCAGTGCTGGAATGCTACGCGCAACGCTGTGCATTGCCGACCTCGTGAATCAAGCTGAATTCCGACTGCGTCCGAGGGCATATACAGATACCATCCTTTGCATCGGAGCATTGCACGCGTCGCGAATCAAGTGACACTCCGACAGCCCCGTTGCGACAAGCGAAGCCGGCAGCAGTGCACGTGCTTGTGTTGCATGCGCATGAGCTTCGATTGAGGTGAAGCGGGCGTTAGAGGCCACTGAGTCTTGATATCAACAAGATCATGGCTTTCGTCATCGAACTTGTTCCTTCTAGTGAGGAGTCGCACTCTTGCAGCACAGACGGAGGCTGAATTACATCTCCTGTGGATCGCGAAAAAGAAGCGGAAGGAAAAAATGTACACCAGTCTTCGGCTTATATAGCCAGCCTTCAGACAACTCTGAGGCACCAGGTGTCTGCAGCTCTTGCCAATCAAATGGCTTGATGACCCGACGGCGAGGATGAGAGTCTGACAGGATGAAAGGGGAGGGAAGAGTGTCGTTGCTGTCTAGGAAGAGATGGGTGCGCCCCCTGTTTTCCACTTCCAGGGCCATCAGAATATAATGTCAGACAAACAGCACCACGCCAGGTAAGTTGGTCGAGACGCCTGTTTGATTGTTCTCTTTCAAAACCAGTCAGTTGCTGCTGCACGACCGCGCAGGCATAGATATTGGCCTTGAGGGCGAACACTGGACAGACCGACGCTGCTGTTGCTAGGACGTAGTAAACGACATCACTTCACTCGCCCATGCTGTCGTTAGTGCAGCGAGTTTACTTTCGACCCCGAGGCAGTTCATTTTCCAGCCTGCCAGTTTGTTGTCGCTCGATACTGGAAAGCCGGGCTCATTCTAGCGAGCCTGTAATCTGAGAGAGACATTGCAAAATGTCGCCGCAGTGATATACTTTACTGACAAAACTGAAATAGGGGAACAACTCAGCGTTATTTATTGGATTTGCAGATCAGTAAGCGGCTACAGTTTTTTTATAGTGGCTGTGCATCCGCAAAGGTATAGCGTCCGGAAAAAGAGCTTAGGAGAATGTTGAGTACTAAGTACCCGCGTCGTAATTCGCAGATATGTAGGCATAGAAATTTGTAACCTTTATTTGCCCCATGCTGAAAAGAACGATGTATTGTTCCCAAAGCATGGAATTGTGCCACCCATTTTGTTCGTCTATTGGATGGTTGGCGAATTGCACGATGCAGTCTTTACTTCTCGCCCCGGTGTGAGTTTGCATGCATCACCGAAGACTAAGCACCTTGTGTTCATTTTTTTCTAATAACTAAGCACCTTCTACATTACCCGGGAACTTTATTCTTCTTGCCGTGAGAAGACCTTCTTTCTAACAGTTTGGCTTTCCCACCCCCTCCCCCTTTAAAAAAAGAACGTCTGGCTATGTGAATGTGTGTAGGCGTTCTAAGGTTCATGATTTAAGCCAGTCTTTCTTGTTGCTTTGGTTATTGGACGTATGAGAAATGAAAGACAAGTTATCGATGCTGTTCACGGTTGCTCATGATACCGTTATGGCAGCTTCTGGTCGCATTGTCCCCAGACCAGAACCAGCAGCCACACCAGACCATGCCATAAAGGAGAAAACCAACGCAATTGCTAAATATTATGAAAATTGTCGTAAATTAGAATGAAATGTGTTTTTGTTCCAACTGTTAACAGTAAATGTTCTTCTTAACAGAAGGTGTTTTTTAAACTTGATTGCCCGTATAGCTCAGGCGCACGGGGTCATTTTCTTTATACGAATAGTAGCCTCAAAGCATATAGGTGGAGCAAAAAAGACCCAGGCGAGATATGAAATACAACACTTGAAATGCCGCAATGAAGTAATTCTAAAAACCACTCTAACAAATTCCTTCTCCTTTTACTGGTTTATGTGTAGATAGGTAGTGTTCCCTCTGTGGAGGGGGCTGGTTAAAAGTGGTTTAATTCAACATGACTAAATTCTCAAAAATTAGCCATTTCTTTCGAGGGTGTAGCCAGCATAGTTTTTCTTGTAGCTCAGCCACCTCGACACACACACTTTATGGTGAACCAACTGTTGTTTTCTTTGGTTCTTCATGGTCTAGTGATGCCTCAGCTTGTTTTTCGATGCAACTGAGTAGTGTATAGATAGTCTAGCAGTTATTTTATTCCCTGCTTGCCAAGAATATCTCGCTGCTCTTAGAAGAAGCGCAAGACAACCAAACGTAAAAGAAATGACGAATGCTTCGCATTCGTTGTATACCGGCACATGCAATATCGCGTGACGCGGAAAGGTTCTAAAGTATTAAAACAACTTATCTTTGTCTACAAAAATATAAGTTGCTCTAGTTTCCTTAACCACGAGAAATATTGAACACAGAATATTTTCTTGGTGGTGATAATTTGGCGTTTTTAACCTGGAAATTAAACCAGTGGAGACATTCAACGCTGCCATTTAGAGCCAAGGGCTTTGTGTCTGCATTTCGGCTCATGCATGGGGTTTTATTATCGGAAAAGTTCCCCCCTCTGCATTTTATAAAGTGCAAATCGAATAATAGAACCAACAAAAAGAACACAGGTGGTATGTATTCTAAAAGAAAAACAGTTGACGTTGCTGTGAAGTTTGAGTGTCAGATGACAACTAAATTTCTTGCTGATGAATGCGAGATACATGGTATAACTTTCGTATGCTATCACTTCGAAATATTGCTTGAAAACTGATGTTGACGGATTGTCTGGTGGCAAAGCTTGCACGTCAAACAAAGTGGCATGCAGTCCGTTCTTGAAAAACCCGTCATTCGTGCATGTATTCTTCAGAGCTGTGAAAACGTAAAATACACTTCTCTACTGGGTGGCGCATAATATAACATGACGCAATTTCTTTTTTTGTGGGTCATGTCTTACTTGTTTGTACTGAAATGAGATCGCTAATTGAAGAAGGGAGAAGGCGAAGTCGTCTTAAGGGTTGCCGTACTTGAGTGCGTACGTGCGTGTGAGTGCGTGTGAAGCAGAAGAAAATGAAACAAAAAAACAAAGCAGCTTGAGAAATGGGAGAAATGAAAGCGAAACACGTGAGCAAGGAATGCAGAGGTTAAACGTTTAAAGCAAACAACACAATCTGAAGTGCCGTCTGCTTCACATGCCAAAGTGTGTTTTCGTTTACGAGGGAACCCCCGCTTTCTTGCGGAGACGGAAATTAATCTCGACTGCGACAGATGACTGCTTGAAAAAACACTATTTTGGAAAATTGAAGGTCTACCAATATGGCCGCAATGCCGAAGTGAGAAACGGTCTCCTCATTTCGAACCCCACATTTGTCATCGCGCCACAGTTTTTTTTCTTTTTTTGTGTGCTTTCGATAACTTGATCGCCTTTTGCGCCTTTATTTGTTTTTCCGTATACTATAATATGTCATCACTCAATTTATATCAATATTTGTGTTCGTGAATATTCTTATGCTATCCATCTCTTGTATTTGTCAATTCCGCCTGAGTAAGTTTAGCCTAACCACTTAAAATCATACTTATCCCTTTATGTGAATGAAAACGGTGGTATTTGTTGCACTATTGAAGATATATTCCCTCTAATTTATGAAACATTACATGTTGAACCTAAAAACAAAATGAAAGTTACGCATATTGTCATAGAAATACCAGCAGTCGAAAAAAGGCAACTTGCGCTCAAGCTCTTTTTTATTGGGATAAAGACTTGACTTTAAGGCATAATATTTTTTAATGTGTACTGTTAGGCTGGTGTTGTGTATGAAGTGAAGTATTGTCTTGTGGAATCTGTTTTCGTGTATCCAGTGGTTGTAACAAGCTGAACCACGTTTAATTGAACACGTGTTTTCAAACGGTAATTGAGTATGGCTTGCCCGTTAGACGTTTTATTGTTGCAAAAAATTTTTGAGTAGTTTCTAAAGCGTTCTCTAGAAGTGTTTAAACTGAAGGACTCTAAAGTGAACCATCCAGTGGGCCAGGGTCATCGCCGAGGACCTCGAAAGATGTTCCTCGAATAGTGGATCTCTTAGCTTCGGGCACATCTGTTCGGCAAATAAAGTCCATTCGACTAGACTTGAATTTAGAAAGGCTCTATCTAAAGCCCAGTAATTGACTTGATGTGCTAGCTTGTTTCAATACTTCATATTCATTGCTAAGCTTGGTACCAAAGGGTGATGATTTTTGTGGTATTCGTCAAAAGGTAAAATAATGAGTCATATTGTGGTTTGAAATTGGTATCTATTTCATACGCAAATACGTGCGTACGATTGCTGGTAGTACCTACAACTTATGATACACATGAAAAGGGCAGCACGAATCGTTTTTTTTGGCTTATGACTTCATGTTCTCGCTTGTAAACGTTAGAGGTATCGCCCAATTATATTCTTGTTTCGCTGCACTTGAATAACACGGTGTACTGACGACGATGATAGCGGCGAGGATGAAATTTTCTCGAAAAGCTTATAAAACATTTTTTCCCTCTTTTTTTGCAATATCACAAGTCTTGCGATCAAAAGTTCAAAAGCGGTGGCTCTTCTTCCATGTGCTCAAAAAAAACAAAAAATCATCTCACTCGTGTACTATGATTTCGGCACATGTTGAGGAAGTGTACATTAATTAAACAAACTTGAATCGCGATACACATAACATCGCGAAGAGCGTCACCGCTCTATCGCGTTTTGAACGGCATGCTTCTATAATTCGAACACGAAGAAGACGAGCCTCTGCCGTGCTGCTGTTACTGTTCGTCGGTGGTTTTATTAAAAATTTCCTCGTAGTGTCACTTCTGTAGTGGTTGCGATGGCGACAGCAAAGACGGATCCTCCGCCCCCTCTTCCACCAAGACCGGGATGTGACCTGCAAGCATCAAACAGGACAAGTGCGCTTGAGCATCTGATCATGGCGCTACTAAGGTTATCGAGCTACTCTGACAGGGATGACATGGAATCTGACGGCGGATATGCTAAGGCCACGAACAGCCGCTTGAAGAGAAAGCTTCGCAGGACTTCAAGCGTGAGTGACCTCAATCACAATGCATCGTCATCTCCGCCGACGTGCACGATTGCTTGCGTCCCTATCACTGCTACAGGCCCGAATTCCCTGAATAGACAAGCTCCCAAGGCGTATCTTGGAAAGGAAGCTTCAGGGCAAATAAAAGAGGTCTGTAATTATCCCAGAAGGAACATACTCGCTGTTGACGTTTCTACACGGGCGAACCTCAATGCATTGAAGGCTGTGACTCAAATGGGCAACATACCTGTGCGCTCCTTCATTATAAATGGTGGCTGCACTATTGCTGTTGTGATTTCTGATGTAGATAATAATATCGATAGCAGTGATTTGTTAACGCTGCTATCCTCGACTGTCAATATCGCAGGGGTACAGCGTTTTGGACAGTCGAGATGCGCGAAGATAGTTTTTGAGGAGGACACATTGCCATCGCATGTGAAAGTGGGCTATGTGAGGCATCCCGTCTGCCCGTACGTACCTAGGTCATTACAGTGCCGCAAATGTCAAATACTTGGGCACGTTAATGCTGTGTGCGTGAACAGGTTAACTTGTCCCCACTGCAGCGGTGATCATGAAGAGTCGTCATGCGGGATATCTACCCTGAAGTGCTCTAACTGCGATGACCCGCATGAGTCGAGGTCGAAAGAATGCCCTAAAATAAAGACTAAAATGACCGTGCCTAGGAAGATGGTACGAGACAACTCTACACATAGAGAAGCGGCTCTTAAGTTGCACCATCCCCAGAGGCGCTGATGTCTCGCAGGAGGAGGTCAGCATCGACAAATATATCAAAGCCTGTACTGCCTGATGATTTAGCGAGAGATCCTCTGATATCTGAAGCATTATCTTAACCTCGAGTCACACCTTCTTTGAAGAACGTCATGGATAGTACCCTCATGGCCTTCTCTGCCGATTCGGAGTGCTGAAGTGCAAGGACCAGAAAACCAGCATGAACTTGAGACTTCGTCAACGGATGTGCAAATCAAAGCAATCCTTACGCACATGATCCGTGCTTTGCGAATGCTGCTTGTTGGTGTCAAGACGTCTGTTGCCAAGGGTGCAGTGCAAATTTTAAACAGACTGGAACCGGTGCTTGATGCTATCCAAACCCAACAAAAATCATGGCGTACGCAGATTCGTAGTCATCACAGAGTGAAAGAATTACTTGTTCTGTTATATTTCAATGGAACGCTCGAGCGTTACGAGGTCACCTTGGAGATTTGAAACAGAGAATGCTGAAATTCTGAGACAAGTGGAATCCCTGGGAAGTTATACTATTCATGCGTTGTGGCGTCACGTATTTCCATAACGAAATACTTATGCATAGCAGCAGTGAGTACGTTTCCATCACGTTGAATTGAAAAAGACGTACGATCTTGATCATTGGTGGTTACATTTCACCGAGCGGGATATTTGACGCTGAACACCTCAAACTTGTCGTCAACTTCAGTCAAGGACCTCCCGTCACCGTAGGTGACTTCATACACATCATCTTTGGGGCAGCAGCGTCATAAGTACTTGGAAAACAACTCCTAGACTTCACAAGCAACGACGGCCTTCATATTCTAAACGACGGATCACCGACATATCTCTGTGGCTCAAGGTACAGCAGCTATATCAACTTAGCTATCGCTTCTCGGTGCCTTTCAACATCCGCCGCCTGGTACGCAGACGTTGAAACATATGGTAGCTATCACATTCCTACTTACGTCTAACTACGATGATATACCGGCGTTGCAAGCATTCGAAGGCGATGCACAGAATGGCAGGCTTTTCAAGAAGAGCTAGAAAACTCTTGTAGCTCCATAGTTTCTCCGACAGAAATTAAAGAAAAAATTGCCACAGCAGTTCAGGCCACTACACGAGTTGCCATAACATCTAAGTCTAGGAAGCTGGTTGATGTGGCATACGAAGAGCTGCGGGCAGTTCGTCGTCGATCTGAACGCAAATACAGGCGAACAAAATCGATCACAGTCCTGAGGACCTCCCGTAACGTGCAAAAGAAAATTCAGAGATACTTAGAAAAGCTTGGCCGCCAAAACTTTAAGTCATTTTGCACCACCCTGGACCCTCGAAAACCACTTTCTAAGATATGGCACGTCGTACGAGCCCTACCATCTTCTCCTCAGAAACTGCGTCCTTTCCGTGCATTGGACATCATAAGAACAAGCGTGAGAAACATACCGCAGAAGAATTTTGCATGTGAATCTCCGGCTCTGCAACAATGGATGGCTCACTGCTTCGGTGCGCACCCCCTACGGCAGACGTCAGTCTCGATCATTCTTTCACGCTGCAAGAGCTTCGTGCGGCTATGTCCACTTCACAAAGTTCAAGTGCACCTGGGCCTGAAAGAATCAGCTATGCTACCCTACTCCACCTTGGTACTCGTGCAACCGAAGAACTGCTGTATTTGTACGACCTTTCTTGGGCATCCAGAACTGTACCGGCAGACTGGAAAATTAGCAAGATCGTGGCATTGCTAAATCCAGGCAAGTCTCCCCGTGATATTCTATCCTACAGACCTGTGGCGCTAGCAAGTTTTGTAGGAAAAATGATGAAACAAATGGTTTTGCTGCACTCGGAATGGTTCTTATAGGCCCAAAGAGTATATACAGACGCCATGACTGGCTTTCCAAACGAGAGGGTCATCAATTAACAGTGTGATTGATTTCGTAACAACCGATTTGGTAACAACCGTTGAACATCAAGAACAATGCCGCCGATTAACGGCTGGAGCATTTCTTGATATCAAACGTGCATTCGATAATGTTCTGCATGACGCCATTCTAAATGCTCTTGAAGACTATGGGATTGGTGGCCGCATGCATCAATGGATAGCCCAATATCTTCAAGAACGAACTGTATTCATGTCTACTGCTGACGGTTACACAAATAAGCATGTCGTCTACCATGGCGTGCCTCAAGGTGGAGTCCTGGGCCCAACATTAGTTAATATTGTACTGGTTGGCCTTGTTTAAAAGCTTGCTAAACTAGGAGGCGAAATCTTGGTGTCGGTGTAAGCAGATGTGATTTGCATTTTGACCACGAGTCTAATACATTTGCGAGTACAAAAGAAACTACAACGTGGGGTACCGATATCGTCTGCGCATCCTAATACCTGTGGACTGCAACTGTCACCGATGAAAATTGCAACCCTGCCATTCATGAGAAAATTTGACTTGCTACACCATAGTGATCGATGGGAAAATCATACCTTCGGTAACTCGTCAAAAGTTCTTCGGACTTATCATCGATCGTGATTTGTCTTGGTTGAAGCACATCTCATCGCTAAAAAAAAAAACTAGACAGCTTCGTCCAGGTCATTTGCCATATGTCTGGAAAATTATGGGGACCATCGAAATCCCCTCTTCTGCCGCTATACCAGGTACGTTTTATTGGTAGGTGGCAAAATAGAAAGATTCGAGCAGACGGCATTGTAGACAAATACAATGCAATCTCTTTGCTGTCTAAACAAGAGGGCTCCAATATCATCTGAACTGTCATCTGCACTCAAAGAGACGCTTCTCCAGACGCTCAATGTGAGCAACTTTAATTTTTCTGAGATTTCAGCATTAAATAAGATAAAAAATAACAGTTAGGTTTGCTTATCTTAGCTTCTTCTTGACGAGAGGCGCCGCCTGGCCACGTAAAAGCCATTTAGAGCGGCTCCATTTTTCAGACGACATGTGCTCGATGCTGTCTTCTAAGCTGTCCACTTAGACTCTCTACGATGCTGTGTTGGAATAGGAACGCAGCCCTTCTTGGCATTCTACTTCGCGGTGAATTCCTCCTGTGTTTATTGAGAGGTAGAGTGGCACCTTTTTTATTTATTTATTTATTTATTTATTTATACTGTCAACCCTCACTTGAGGGTCATTACAGGGAGGGAAGCATAGGATATGGAAAGTAAATACAGACATTGATATTTTCAGCAACTTTGAGCAATAACACAATAGCATATTCATTGCTCGGCAAAGTAAACATCAAGAGCACATTCAAATTTTTTAACGTCAGAATTTTCACCAATATGTCGCGGCAATTTGTTCCACGCTTCTATAACATCAGGGAAAAAAGATTTGCGAAAGACGTCCGTGCGAACACCGAAGGGGCGAACTGCCGCGTCATGATTGATCCGGCTGCTGAGCTTATGCGGGGGGTGTACGTAAATTGTTCTATCTATTTTATTTGACCATGCAATATCTGAAAAAATATTTTTAGGCGCTGCTTTTGTCATCTGATTTCTAGAGATTCCAAACCACTTAGTTTTAACATCTCGGTAACCGAATCAGTCCTTTTATACTTCGAACATATAAATCGCGCGGAAAGTCTCCGAATTCGTTCCAGTTTATCTATTACATCCTTTTGGTGGGGGCTCCAGGCAGGACAAGCACATTCTAAAACAGGGCGCACAAATGTTTTATATGCAAGCCGCTTGACGTCTTTCGTAGCATTCGGTAATTTAGCACGCAAAAAACGCAGTTTTCTGTAAGAGGCACAGCATACATTCTCGACATTTGCACGCCATTTCAACTCATTCGTAATATGCACTCCCAAATATTTAAATGCACACACC
Organism: Rhipicephalus annulatus; assembly: GCA_013436015.1. Lineage (NCBI taxonomy): Eukaryota > Metazoa > Arthropoda > Arachnida > Ixodida > Ixodidae > Rhipicephalus > Rhipicephalus annulatus. Next base: position 106,809 of record WOVY01002388.1, read on the forward strand.
TGCGGTAAATAATCAGGTTCAATGTTGTACGTAAATGGTAAAACGTGTTTCTTGGTAGTTATATGCGTATATGTTGTCTTAGAATAATTTATTTTCATCTCCCATTTATCGCACCATGTTGAAAATCATCAAGACAATCATTAATTACAATTCGGTCATTCGCACACGTCACTGGGGCATAGATTAAACAATCATCAGCAAACAATTTAATTTTTACAGGAGGGTTAATAATGTCAACAACATCATTTATATACACCAATAACAGCAATGGGCCCAACACGGAGCCTTGGGACACACCAGATTAAACATCAAGTGATTCAGACTCAAACCCATCAATTCGTACCAACTGCTTGCGGTTCGTTAAGTATGCCTCAATCCACTTCAGGATATTTTCGTTTACGCCTGTTCGTTTGAGCTCTAAGAGCAATTTATGGTGGGAGACCTTATCGAAGGCTTTTTCAAAGTCTATGCATATCACGTCGACTTGTTCTCTGCTATCTACTGCAGCGGCAAAATCGTGAAGAGTTTCAATCAGTTGGGATAACGTGGAAAGCCCTTGCCTAAACCCGTGCTGTTGCCTACATATCAGCCCATTTGTCTCCAAGAAAATAGCCATCTGTTTGGCAATGACATGTTCAAAAACCTTACAGCAAACACACGTCAGAGACACTGGCCTGTAGTTGGTAAAAAGCATCCTGTCGCCACTTTTAAATGCCGGATTCACAATGGCGCTCAGCCAGTATTTTGGAAGCGAATGTGTCAAGAGTGATTTTTCGAAGATAATGACTAAGTAAAACGACATCCACTCCGCATACCGCCTCAAAAACACAGTTGGTATACCATCCGGTCCATTAGCCTTCTTTTCGTTCAAATTAAGTAGCTGCTGAAACACGCCCACTTGATCAAATGAAACTGGATCTATGGCGCATGTGCAAGTATCGGCCGTTTCCTTATTTTCATCCGTGAATGCCATCTTTGTAAATACAGATTGGAAAAAGCGATTGAAACCATTAGCTATATCTTGTTTCTGGGTTACAACATCAGAGCCAACCGCGATATGTTCAATCGCTTCTTTTCGATCGCTCAAGTATAGCCAAAATTTTCTAGGCGAAGTGCGCAAGAACCCAGAAAGCGTTTCATTGAAGAACTTTTTTTGAACTTGGAGATTTGAATTTTCAACGCTGCTCGTAGTTGGGAAATCTGCTCAGAGTGGCCTTGTCTTTTGCGTAATCTCTTTATTTTGCGTTTAGTGTGGATAGCATCTCTAGTGATCCAGGGGTTAGTCTTCCTTGTTTTTTTTTTCAATCGAATGGGAAGAAACCTTTCTATACAGCTGTTAATTATTGATTTCAATTTATGCCACAAACAATCAACTGACTCGCTATCAGAGGCTTGCTTGAAATCATCGAAAGCAGTTTCCAAAAAGTCTAATATTGACGTGTCATCTGCCCGGCCGTAGTCACTAACAGGCACCCGAACGAAGGGTCGTTTTCCAGGTTTTGTACCACATAGAATCTCAACCGAAATCAGTTTGTGGTCAGATATGCCGTCTTCGACCGTAACACTGAAGTCCTCCATAGTGCCCGAAAAGAATACCAGGTCTTGCAGTGACTGAGAACCCGATGTTACTCTAGTGGCCTGTTGAACAATTTGGGTTAGGTTATGGCTGATCATTATTTCAAATAACTTTTCGCTGCTAGTAGCATCCTTATTACCGGCCGATAAAGAAATCCAGTTTATATTTGGTAGGTTAAAGTCTCCGGCCAGGACTAATTTTGTTGTCTTGTTTACATTTGAGTTCAAAAACGTCTGAAGGTCTTTCAGGAACTCGGGCGAAGTGGCAGGTGGTCTGTATACGGCTCCGATAAGGTAATTGGTGTTCGCGTACGTAAATTTACACCATACAGATTCCGATAAATTGCAATTAATTGGAACTGCTGAGATACATTTTTTATGACAATTGCAACGCCCCCACCACGGGAATTTCTGTCCCAGCGAAACAATCTGTACCCAGGAGGAACAACCACATCATTCTGAATATCGTTGTTTAGCCAAGTCTCTGTTACGATCACCACAGAGGGAGATCTCGACAACAATAAATGTTCGAGTTCAGTTATCTTATTAACAAGACTACGAGCATTGAACAGGAGAAGCTCTAGCTATGCATGTGACGGTGCAGCCACTGCCCCTCTCACCGGGGCGCCGCCAACGCTATCAGAGTTGCGCGTTGCTGCTGGCGATCCTTTAGCATACCGCTCCTTACGACATGGTTGGCGTTTATCTCGGTTGTAGTCCCAAGTAAATAAGCTATCGCCTACCCTTCAATTTCTCATAAACTAGCGATACCTTCTTTCCGCTGCCCCTGTCCGCAGCTGTGCTGTCCCACAACTTTTTCGCACCGTGACCGTCTCCTTCGAATAATCATTGCTCACGCTAATAGAAGTTTCCTTTAGTTTGCTGCAGTTTCGGAGTATAGCATCTTTTTCTTTGAAATCGTAGAACCTCATTATGACTGGTCTAATATGCCCCGGCCGTTTCTTGCCCAATCTATGAATTCTTTCTATTGTTTTAACATGGACGTTCAGTTTTTTGCCAAATATATTGTCGACTACAGAAACTTTCAGGTCTGACTCCGATTCCGGGCTGCCTTCCTTTACGCCAAAAAACCAAGAGGTTATTGCGTCTACTTCTGTTTTCAAGTTCACTTAGCATTTCTGCTTGTGTTTTTACAGTATGTTCCAGAAGTTCAATTTTTGCGTTCAGTTCTTGGACTGAAGCAACTAAGCCAGCCAATCCATCGGTATTTGTCTGTATCTGGGCTAATTGATCAAGAATGCCAGTCAACCGACGGTCAAATGCTGCCTGATTTTCTAAAATAGTCTGTAGCTGCTGGGCCACAGTAGGGCCGGGTTTTCTTCGACATCCCCCGCCATCAACAACCACAGCAACACAGACCAGCAATCAACAAGAATCAAGGAACATCTATGAGGGCACGGCAGGACAATCAAAAATCTATTATCACTACGGTAAGTGACAACAGTAGTTTGAAAACCAACCTGGAAGACGAACGGCGGCAGTTTAGGGCATTTCGTTCGCATGGACGTTGCCGTGCCCTCTGAGGAGTTGCTTGATTGTGCTGCTCTTTTGTGTAGCTGCGCTGCCGGTGACGTCACTAAGGCCGATGCTCCGTTGATGCACGGCGCATCTTCCAAAACCAGGTTGAGATGAGGAAGCAGGAAAGGCCGTCCCATCAGATCCGCTTGTCGCGATCGCTGTCAAAATCCACGGCAAAACCTGGAAGACAACGGCGGCAGTTTAGGCAATTTCGTTCGCATGGGACGTTGCCGTGCCCTCTGAGGAGTTGCTTGACGTGCTTGCTCTTTAATGTAAGCTGCGCTGCCGGTGACGTCACTGAGGCCGATGCTCCGTTGATCCACGGCGCATCTTCCAAAACCAGGTTGAGATGAGGAGAGCAGGAAGGCGTCCCCTCAGATCCGCTTGTCGCGATCGCTGCCAAATCCACGGCACAACCTGGAAGACGAACGGCGGCAGTTTAGGCATTTCGTTCGCATGGACGTTGCCGTGCCCTCTGAGGAGTTGCTTGATGTGCTGCTCTTTAGGTAGCTGCGCTGCCGGTGACGTCACTGAGGCCAATGCTCCGTTGATCCACGGCGCATCTTCCAAAACACAGGTTGAGATGAGCAAGCAGGAAAGGCGTCCCATGAGATCCGCTTGTCGCGATCGCTGTCAAAATCCCGGCAACACCTGGAAGACGAACGGCGGCAGTTTAGGGCATTTCGTTCGCATGGACGTTTGCCGTGTCCTCTTGTCATGTCTCACCTTAAGTGAGACATTGACCTTCGCGCGCGGCAATTGAACTCGGAGAGTGCGTAAACACGGACATATGGTTGACCGAGTCAAATCCCATAAGGCATATTGAATCTTATGGCACATCGGCATATCAAGTTACACCAAGAAAGCAAGTTCGCATCAAAAGTCACGAAAAAATCACACCAGCACTGTCCTTGCCTTAAAATCTCAAATTATATTTGATATGTTGGTTCGCTTGTTGGTAACGATAATAGGTTGAATGCACTAATGA
>WOVY01002389.1:0-29993 GCA_013436015.1 Rhipicephalus annulatus
ATTACAGCGAAATATTTACAGTCATATGTACATCTTGCCGAAGCACACTCATGATAACACAGACATCAACAGCGTCTTACTCTTCTACTTTAACTTTTCTTAAGTTTAGAGCCTAGAACAGGTTTCTACATACAACGTACTTAGTCTCACTGTTCGACCACCAAGTGGTTACGGCCCAGAAAAGTTGCATCGTACGGAGTCGTACTGATCTATCAGTTAAGTATTGCAGCCTCGACGGAAGAGAAACGGATTCCCATCCAGTCGTAAGCATCTTGCGGTAACAAGAAAAAGGGGAGGTGGCCATGCTGGTCCGCCTCAACATTTTCTCATCCAATCTGTTTCCACTCAGATTAAGTTCACTCCCTACTGGGCTTACCTTACTCTCGACAGCAGTGCTTCTACAGTTTAAACAGGCGTATTGGTACTCTTTCCCATCATGTCTCTCTCTCTCACCTCCACGCGCTCAGGAATTCTCTCGCTCGGGAGATATCGGCATTGTAGACCCGGTACATTCATGCTTTTCCCACACCCAGCGAGCCGAGACGAACCTCAAAGCCGGAAGTTAATGATCGCCGCGGAACGTTATTGCCCCCGCAGGTAGCAATCGCCTTTGACTTTCTCCGCTTTCCTTGTGTCGGGTCGTGCATCGCTGCGACTTTGAACGATCGCCAGGGCAGAGCGTGTCGCCTACTCCACTGAGCTCGCGCCGGCAGCGGAGGCAGGACGGGGTCGCTTAATCCCATTGTGCGTTTGCCCCCGGCAGCGGCGACTTGTCTCTTAACCCCACAACATTCCAAGCCGGTTGGCAGAGCGGGTTCGTTTCACATTGTGTGTTTCTCCCCGGCAGCGGAGGAGACGAAAGTAGTTTGCATTCCAGAGGATAAGTGGTGTACAGTACACGGGCATACCGAGAGAGAGTCGAGAAAGAAGCTTTGTATAACGTAGCTTCCCGCGCTGTCGTCCCATGCTCAAAGGAAGCAATTTGCGACCTTGCCGAGAGAGATCCGAGAAAGAAGCTTTGAATAACGTAGCTTCTGGTGCTGTCCCATCCGCACGATCAACTTATGAGCGGCAAAACACAACACGTCCCCCCTAAAGAGTATACTGGCTGTCTTACGCTCAGTGATACGATAAAGCACTGCCGCGATTAAGTCACTGGATTTTCTAACCACACAACAGTTGTACACAAGCATCAAACACAATTGCAAGTCAACACTACAGGAGAATACACTAAACGAAAAACAAATACATGCTAAACAATCAAGTACAGCATTGCTGCTTCAAGCAGTGAGATCACTAGTGTCTGTTTCTTGAATTGTCAATCACACAGTCCACAATATACAGCAGCACGTGGGCAGGAACATTCACGTCCCCCCCCAGTTGGCATGGCACTGTTATTCTGATGGCTTCCATGAACTATTCTGAAGCCTAGATAACGCATCCGCATTACCGTTACATACTCCCTTCCGATATTGTACCGACACATGATATCGCTGTAAAGCCAGCGCCCATCTTGTTAATTTCGCCCCGTGCGGAGTCGAAGTTGTAAGGTACGACAGCGGATAGTGGTCGGAAACGACGTTTACTATGACACCGAAAAGCCAGTAGTCAAAGTTCTTTAAGGGCCCATATTATTGCGAACGCTTTCCTCTCAATTGTCGACCAACGCATCTGGGTCGGTGAGAAGCGGTGGCTTGCAAAGGCAATAGGCTTCTCTTCTCCCTCGGCTGACATTTGTGCCAAACATGCTCCCGCCGCCGTAGCTGATGCGTCTGTGAAAAGCCAGTAGGGCTGAGATGGCTCAGGGGTGTTTAGCGCCACGGCCTCGCACAAAGATCGTTTGAGAGTCTCAAATGCCGCCTGAGCTTCCTCCGGCCAGGGTATCTTATTAGGTACCGCTTTCTTTGTTAACAGCGTGAGCGGGCTCGTCACCCTCTGCATATCCTCGGACGTACTCTCGATAGTAGCCGCAAAGTCCTAACAGGCTGCGTATTTCCTTCTAGGTGCGCGGTGGTACCAAGTTCTTAACTGCTGCTATCTTTTCTGGGTCTGTTGCGTGTGTCCCTGAACCGACAATATGCCCCAGATAATGTATGTGGGATTGCGCAATCTGACACTTCTCAGGGCTGGCTTTCAGTCCCGCCTTCTCTAAGACATTAGGAATAATGTCGAGATGCCTTAAGTGCTCCTCCCAAGTGCTAGAAAAAATAGCAATATCATCTAGGTATGCCGTGGCATACACTTGATGTTGCGACAAGAGTTTGTTCACCATTCTTTGAAAGGTTGCCGCGGAATTTTTCAGCCCGAAAGGCATCACTTTCCATGCGTACTGACCTTCATGCGTTACAAATGCGGTGAATTTCTGACTCTTTTTTCCATCGGTACCTGCCAGTACCCGCGCCTAAGGTCCACTACCGTAATGAACTGCGCTCTGCCTACTCGGAAAATCAATTCCTGAGGATTCATCATAGGGAACGCATCCGCTTTGGTGACGGCATTTAACGCTCTGTAGTCCACACACTTGCGGATAGTCCCATCTTTTTTTTCCGATGCATACCACCGGGTGGTGCAAATTCACTCTCCGTGGGGTAGATCAACTTCCAAGTCAAAAGTTTCGTCAACTTGCCGGCTGACTTCTTTCTTTAATAGTTCCGGCACCCGATACGGAAACGCCTTTTTGGCTAGTGACCCGGTTCTATCTCTATCTTATGTTCATCTACGTTTGCTATAACCCGGAGTGCCGTCAAAGAGGGTGCAATGTCTTTGAAACACCGCCTGTATTTCCGCCTGCGCGTCAGCTTCAAGGTGAGCAACCTTCTCGCTCGTTACCACTAGCTCTTTCCGCTCACAATGGTTGGCCGTGGGGCATATTCCACCTCCCCAAAATCATGGTCCTCATCGAAGACGACCCAAATATGACTGACTCTTGCATAGTAAGGTCGAATGTTGTTGCGTGGACACTTTTCACCTTTCCTTCAGGTGTTTGAACGCGGTACGAATGTTCGCGCTCACGTCCAACCACTGTGAATGGGCCTAGCCATTTAGATGACATTTTACCACTCCGATCATTGTCGAAAACCACAACTTGGTCGCCAACGTTAAAAGCTTTGAGCCAGTTTCTGCGATTATAAGCACTGGCGTAACTCTCCTAATGAGTTGCACTAGTTAGCTCAGCTATATTAGCGGCCGTCTCGAGCTGCTCCTTAAGTATCTGTAAATATTTAGCGGGGTTTTCTCTCAACGTTGTGGGCACCGGCATTTCTCCCGTTCAAGTCTTCTGCAGTATTAGAAGCGGTCCCGTGGGATTCCTTCCATACAATAGACGAAACGGAGCTACTCCGGTTACCTCATGGGGGACTTCCCGATAAGCCCATAAAACCATTGGGATCAATTTGTCCCAATTCTTAGAGTCTCTTTGAATGACATGATACAACATGTTTTTGAGTACTCGGTTCCACCTTTCTACAACTTCATTACTCTCTGGGTGTTCTGGGGTTGAAAATCTTGGCATGCAACCTAATTTCTCCAGCATCGTTTGCGTGAGCTGCGATTTGAAATTAGTGCCCTGATCGGAGCAGATCATCTCTGGAACGCCTGTGCGACTGATTATTTTAATCAGTGCATCACAAGTCGCCTTAGCTTTCAAAGAGCGCAGTGGGATCACCTCTGGCCACCTCGTGCAAAGATCCACTAAGCACAGCGCGTACTTATGCCCTCTCGCTGACGGTGTGTCTAGGGGTCCGGTCACATCTACATTGACAACTTGGAAAGGGTGCTCGGGTATAGTGAGCGGAGTTATAGGCACTTTATCCGTGCGACGCTTGTCTGAACGAATTTGACATTCATGGCACGAACGACAATGCTCTAATATCTCCTTCGCCATACCCGGCCAAAAAAAATTATACCTAATGCGAGCTCTGGTTTTCTTTGACCCTAGGTGCCCCCCGCATAGTGACGCGTGTGCTAAGTGCCTCACCTCAGTGCGCTTATCTTTGGGGACAACTAGCTGACTCACTCGAGTGCCTGCTATTGAGTCGCAGTGGTATAATAGTCCGTCTGAAATGAACATGCCGGATTTCCCACTACGCGAATCTTCCCAACATTTCTTTAGCGTAGTGTCGCCCAGCTGCACATTGCGGAACTCTACTCTTTGGCCTAATGACGCCTCCCTTTCTTGATCAGTTTGCGCCTCTTCCCTGGAATCATCTTTCTCCTCCAAGGTAAGATTGCAGGCAACTACCTTTTGTTTCTCTACTGCTTGTTCCGCCTCGTGAGCAGACTCGGCCGGCGCTCGACAAGGTGCCAGAGGGCTGCTGGCCTTCAACAAAAGTGTCCAATCGTCCTTGGTCAACAAACAATCTGTGCCCTCGACGAGCTCATCAGTTAACGCGCAGAGTAGGTCGACGTTCTGAGGCTGCGTAACCTCTCGCGGGCTATTTAATTTGACCGGTAACGTAGCTAGCCTTGCCTCGATAGTTTTACTGAAAGCGGACACCAATCTTACCGTGCCAGACGGCTCTACAACACTTCGCGGAAGCAGACTCTCCCGGATGACGGTTATCTCACTCCCCGTATTCAAAATCGCATCTGCGGATATGCCTGCACATGATACAGGAATTAGCTGCAGTTTATCTGTGCCTTCACCCTCATGTTTCAGAGACTTCACCTTTGTGCTAAGTACTCCAGTAGGTATTTCAGTATCCGTCTCATGGGGTAACGTTACCTTTTGGACCTTCCGCTTTGGCTCGGTAGCTTTCTTGGGGTTGTTCTCCTTATCACTAGCCTTCGGGCACTCTTTAGCGAAATGGCCTGAGCCGTGACATAAGTGGCATTTCAGAGCCCCTTTCTCAACTCGTGTCGCCGGCTTCTGCCCCATTTCTACAGTTGGTTGCTTTAAAGCACGCCCTTTCCCTTTCGCTTGTTCAAAAGTTTGGAGCACTTTCGCGATCTCAGTTGGCCTAAGCCATCCCTCGCCTTCCCTTAATCTCACATACTCAAGACCCTCCGTACTGAGGCCCGATTTTATGCGGTCAGCAACCATGAGTTCTGCCATCCCTTCTACCATGTCGGCTTCTCTCACTTGGAGGTAGTATGAGAAATAAGTTTTCACGCGGGACGTGAACTGCGCCCACGTCTCTTCCTTACGCTTTACTGCCATTTCGAACTTCTGCAGGTACTCTGCCAGAGAAAGCTTCAGTTTCGTCAGCACTGCTGCTTTAACTGACTCATAATCTGCACTATCTTCAGGGTTGAGGTTACGCAGTAGGTAACGGACTCGCTCAGTTAGCGCTGGCATAAACCAAATGCACGCGGCTCTCTTGCGGTACCTGGTAAGTAGCAAAAAGTTTTTCTACTTCCTCAAACCATAATGGGACATCCACGTCACTCGGCAGGTGGAACCCTTTTAGCACTTTTGCACATTGCTGAACAGAATCGAAACCCCGGCGCCTCTGATCACTCGTCTCCGACCCAGAGTTGGACAACGTGCCATTGAGACGTTCCGCGTTCATTCTAGCCTGCAATAGCTTTTCGTACTGAATCTGAAGATTGAGCTTTTGAATTTCAAGCTCGAGCAATCTCGCATCGCTTGATTTCGGCAAAACCTGAGATGCCTGCTGCATCGATTCTTGCCTCTGAGTAGGCACTGTCGCCTCATTTGACTGATCAGAATTTTGAATACCATCATTGGATGGTTCTCGACTCCGATTCACATCTGCCGCACTCGTACCCTCATCTTCATTAGACTCCATTGTTTTAGCACCCCCGCGTGTTCTCACCATGTGCTCTACACATAAACTGCCATGCAAACTAGAGAAGCACGCAAGAAATCCTGCTCACCCTTTGCTGTATGCACTGTCGTTCCCGGATCTCCTCCACGGTGCCGGAGTTGGCTGCTGTGGGAGCGTCTCGTCTTTGCCGCTGGTGGCTGTTGGATGCCTTGCCCCTGGTCCTCTCAGCGTTGGTCCAGTGCATGGTGCTGCAAAGCTCGCCGATTCTGTCGGCTGCGCCAGTTAAGTTTTCCTTCTCGTTCGTTGATCTCCTTGATGTGGATTGAAGTCCCGTCAAGGAGATGATCGGCGTCGATGAAGCAGGAGGCAGGTTGGAGGTAATGAAAACTTGAAGGTATATTACAGCGAAATATTACAGTCATATGTACATCTTGCCGAAGCACACTCATGATAACACAGACATCAACAGCGTCTTACTCTTCTACTTAACTTTTCTTAAGTTAGAGCCTAGAACCCTGTTACTACATACAACGTACTTAGTCTCACTGTTCGACCCACCAAGTGGTTACGGCCCAGACAAAAGTTGCATCGTACGGAGTCGTACTGATCTATCAGTTAAGTGATTGCAGCCTCGACTGAAGAGAAACGGATTCCCTCCAGTCTTAAGCATCTTGCGGTAACAAAGAAAAAGGGGAGGTGGCCACTGTTGGTCCGCCTCAACATTCTCTCGTCCAATCTGTTTCCACTCAGATTAAGTCACTCCCTACTGGGCAGACCTTACTCTCAACAGCAGCGCTTCTACAGTTTAAACAGGCGTTTTGGTACTCTTTCCCATCATGTCTCTCTCTACACCTCCCACGCGCTCAGGAATTCTCTCGCTCGGGAGATATCGGCATTATAGACCCGGTACATTCATGCCTTTTCCCACACCCAGCGAGCCGAGAAGAACCTCAAAGCCGGAAGTTAAATGATCGCGCGCGGAACGTTATTGCCCCCGCAGGTAGCAATCGGCCTTTGACTTTCTCCGCTTTCCTTGTGTTCGGGTCGTGCATCGCTGCGACTTTGAGCCAATCGCCAGGGCAGAGCGTGTCGCCTGCTCCCACTTAGCTCGCGCCCGGCAGCGGAGGTAGGATGGGGTCGCTTAATCCCATTGTGCGTTTGCCCCCGGCAGCGGCGACTTGTCTCTAAACCACAAACATTCCAAGCCGGTTGGCAGAGCGGGTTCGTTTCACATTGTGTGTTTGTCCCCAGCAGCGGAGGAGACGGAAAGTAGTTTGCATTCCAGAGGATAAGTGGTGTACAGTTACACGGGCATACCGAGAGAGAGTCGAGAAAGAAGCTTTGTATAACGTAGCTTCCCGCGTTGTCGTCCCATGCTCAAAGGAAGCAATTTGCGACCTTGCCGAGAGAGATCCGAGAAAGAAGCTTTGAATAACGTAGCTTCTGGTGCTGTCCCATCCGCACGATCAACTTATGAGCGGAAAAACAGAACAGTAAGCAAATCTAGTGATGTTGGTATTGAGAAGTGAGGAGGATGGGATGATGGAAATGGGAAATAGCTCATTGATATGCTTGAATAAACATATGACTAGATTATACTTAACCATATCGCGCACTGTAAGGATGTTGTAGCTGTAGAATAATTGTTTTGAAATGGTGTAATGTGAACTAGAAGTGACTATTTAATTGCTTTGTTTTGAACAGTCTGTAACGGTGCGAGGTGAGTGTTGTAGGTAGTGCCCCAGGTAGTTATACAGTAGTTGATGTGAGAATGTATAAATGCGTAGTATAGTGACAAGAGAATGGAACGTGAAAAAAAGGGCGAGACCGAATGAGGATGCGTATACCATAAGACAGCTTCTTCTTGACATCTAGATTATGAGAGTAGAATTTTAAGTTTCTATCTAGTTTTAACGCCCAAGTAAACACAATCATTACTAGCGTGGATCGAATGATTTGGGATACTAATTTTGGGATCCGTTACTAGCGATTGCTGATGTGATGAAAACAGAAGAAATTGGGTTTTTTGAGGGTTGAACTGCAATTTGTTTAGCTTACACGAGTGTAGTATATTGCGAAGATCTGTGCTCAGCTTATTTATTAAACAGTCTATGCTATTATCGGAACTAAAAATCGTCGCATCATCAGCGTAGAGCAAATATTTACAGTGTATGATAAAATTAGGTAGATTGTTGATATAGATTAAAAACAAAAGTGGGCCCAGAATGGACCCTTGTGGTACTCCTATGTTCGTTGTTGTTTGTTTTGAGTAGGTACCGGAAATACTGACCGTTTGGTTTCGATTAAGGAGATAACTGCGAATAATTAACAGAGCAGGACCGCATATTCCAATTGCTTCCAGTTTTATGAAGAGTATCTGATGGGTAATAGTATCAAAGGCTTTTGTTAGGTCAACAAAAACAGATCCAGCTAAACTGTCATCGTCTATCGCCTGCTTTAGAAATTCAGTAAGATATAATAAAGCGAGATAGTAGAATATCCTGTTCGAAAACCAAACTGAAAATCAGTAAGAATGCTAAACTTTCGAAGGTAATTAGTTAGGCGCTTTTCAAATAATTTCTAAATTACTTTGCTGAGGAACGGGAGCACACATATAGGCCGGTAGTTCGTTACCAATGATCGGTCTCCTTTTTTAAATACTGGGGTAACTCTAGCACGCTTAAGTTCGCGAGGAAAAGTCCCCTTTTTAATTATTAGAATAATGACAACTGCAAGAATGTCAGATATAGATAGAGCAATCAGCTTATGTGTGATGGACTGATGTCGTCTAGACCAGCGCTAGTGGTTTTTAGATTCTGAATTACCGCGGTTACTTCATCGGCAGAAGTGGGGAACAAATAGAAGGACTGGGGTAAGCGAGTGATTTCGTAATCTACAAGTTGGTCCGATGGCAGATTGTTCGAAAAAAAGAAGTCACTGATAGTATCAGCAATGTCACGTGGATTTGAGTGCACAATGGCGTTATGAATTATTGAAGTAATGCTTCCTCGGTCGCCGTTTCTATTTAGAAAGGAATTTACTAATTTCCATTTTTTATTGGAGTTACTTCCACATTCCAATAATTTCTGTTCGAGGTATTTTCTTTTTGCTCTTTTTAAGTGCGCACAGAGATTGTTACAGTATTTCTTCTACCTTGCTCTTAGCTTAACATTGAAAGGCTGTTTCTTGGTTTTTTGTAAAGATTCTTGCGTCTTCGTCCCAAACTGGGGCGACTTTGATTGCTCTACCCGTTAACCGTGTGAAAAACGGAGTCTACTTGTTCCCATGTGCGGGTCGTCCGCGTTCACCCTCGCGGAACCGATTGGCGTCATTAGTTGGCGGCTCAAGAACTGGCTCCACGCTCTGCGTCAGCCACATTAGTTGCGCTACACACAACAAACCGCTAATGGGTGCCTCATACTTAGTGGCCCGTCCTACAGGCGTAATCTTTAAGCGAGGAATCCTGTGAGCTGAAGTCGTGGACAGCTGCGGGGGCGTTGACAGAAATGTTTTTTCTGAAGGGATGCCACCTTAAGTAAAATTGAGCCCGCGCAGGTAGATGTGGTAGTCCGATATTTTATGCGCAATACATCATAACAAAAAATGGGTGGGAGGGTGGAAAGGACGTGCATGGTGAGCCGCCCCTTGGCTACGCTACTTGTGGACGGAAACCCATGTGCACACATGAAGATGGACAGCCGGAAACGAGGGTTGAAGCGTCACAGACTGTGGATAGGTTACCCTGACGTGAGAAGTAAGCTTTAGAATAGAATGAAGTGGTACATGTACGATGTAGAAAAGAAGCAGTGGCCAAACACGCAGAAGCAACTGGCCACAAAATTGACCGGAATAGGATAAAACAACAAAAATAAAGGGAAATGTACTGGAGTTCCACGCTATGTCTTGAGTCTCTGAGAACTCATACAACGGCGCACATTCTTGAATGTAATGACGGCAACTTCCCCTACATGTACACACCTACATCCTATTTCGAAATATACATAACAGAACTGTTTTGTGAATGAGGCTGCCGTACGGAAACTGGTTCTGCCTTCATGTGAACATAACGTCCATGGTCGGCGCTCGGATTAGCACAAATGGCTCGAAATAACAACTACAACAACAGAGAAATAGAGCTGGGACAGTGGAACAGCCAGTGGCCGTAACAGTGCCCTCATGTACGTAGTGCACTCTGGCATGCCGGCGGCAACTTTTACTGCAACTTTCAGGATTGCGTAGCCCGCCAAAATACGTACACATGAAGCCACAGCGAAACAATGCTGTTCAAAAATAAAAACAGAGTGAAGTCACAGTAAAAACAACGAATCAAACTGCCAGCTTTCCGTCATCCGAGGGAGGAGCGATCACGTGATCTAATCATGCAGGCCAAAGTGATTGCAGCGCTCACGCCTCACGTGGTGGGTCTCGCGCCCAAAATGCCACCCACAAGTGCGCTAACACGTGTATTCGACTTGAGAAACCAGAAATTAGCGAATTGAAGTTACGCATGGCGCCGTTGTGAGTTCGTGGTGCTTTCCGAGACAACCTTATCATCCAGAGCGTTTAGGCGCCGAAGTACTTTGCACGGCTTGAAGTATCACCAAAGAAGCTTTTCACGGAGTTCACGTCATCGTGTCCGCGGGCACGCTGAAACACGCTCACTGGGCGGGTATTCCATGAAGCATCATCAAAGTTTTCCCTGTACGCGAGATTTGGTAATCTGGCGTCAGGCGTCGTTTCCGGGCTCAGTTCGCAGGCCGACTTTCAAAGCGTCATCAGCGTCATTTTTTGTTCGACTATGTTGTACGTGAAGGTCACGTGCGGATGCATGGAATCCAACGTATTGTTCTCGACGACGCCGTACGTGTTCCACATGTCATTCTTGTGTGGACGCGCAGTCAGGTAGTTGCTCTGTGGCTAGTAGGCAGTTGTTCGTTGGTGGCTTGTCTGACTCTTTATCACGATGGCTCGAGTTAGCTGCTCAGTAGAGGTCGTATCGATGCCGGTAATGAGATCTTCTGGGCGTCTTCAAGGACTATGTCATCAATGAAAACTTTACTAGCTCGGACGCGCTGCCATATGAGGGGGCTCTTGTTCCCACATCAGAAACAGCCTAGCTAATTCCATACCGATAATCTGGAATGGTCGGCGACGTACTTATATGGCTTGCGGGAGGTCAGCTGGCCTTGACAGTGGTGTCTTGCGACACTATTTGTCGCGAAATGACTTCACGTAACGAAAGGTGCCGCAGGCAATGCGTGCGTGAAAGAATTTAGCCAGCACAAGACTGTGCGTATTTCATAATCAAGTGGCGACAGAGTGGTGTTGAGAGAGCTGGATTTACTCTTAAATAGGGCTCGTAATCTTTTCTTCTTAAGCTATGGAAAAGTTACCATCAAGCAATAAACCCCAAAATGCCCCAAAAACTCTATATATGACCACATTGGTTCATTTTAAAGAATGATACGGTTATACTGGGCTGTGCGAAGGCCAACGTGTCACAAACGTGTACCATGCCAAACTTCAGGCACCGCATCTCACAGTACATCTACGTTTCAAAATAGCGGTAGCAAGAACGACACTGTAACACCTATAAATGAAGATCATTTAGAATTATAATCCTTAAGAGCCTCAATCTTAGATATTTTACCATTTTGTGTACTTCTGATAAACCTCCAACCTACTTACTAAAGCAGTTTGTGGACATTAGTGAAGGTAATCAAATATGTTTATTTATACCGTGAAATACTTACGTGGAACTTTGTTATTGTTCTACATGTAATTAACATGCAAGATCTATGACCCCTTGCCTACTGGCTGTAGTGCTAAGTCTCTTAGAGTCAGTTGCTTTTGATTTCAATACCTGTAAAGCGGACTGTTGTCATGCCTTGAAAATCTTGTTATCTTAGAATGACTCCGTTATGCATTTAGGGCAGATGTCAGCCTATCAATTTTCTCTTAGGCACACATGACGATTGTGAGGTAAGCGAATATTACAGCTGTATTATACAATGCAGTGTACGTCATAGGTATCACCTGCACTTATCACAACCCCTGCTTGGCGTAGCATATAGGAATAGGATGGCTCCTAGCTCCCCATGCTCAAAGTACCTTTTTAAAATTCGAAGAATTTTGGTCGTCCTGCAAGAGACTTTGTTCCACAGCCGGAAAAGAAACTATAGACTCATGATAGGAATGATGCGAAGCTACACTCGCAATCGAGGACCAACGAATGCGTCAAACATTGGAAATATTTCCATGTAAGGGTAGCAAATCTTCAATAAGTCACGTAAGAACAGTGTGCCTGAAGGCTGGCGTATTGTACAAAGAATTTCTTGGTGCTCTTCGAGCGACATTCTTCATAGTCAAGTGTGAATCAATCTTATTGAAGCCACCGCTCCAACCGTTGAAATATTGCTGGCGAAACCAATCGTCAAAGTCTCCTGAAAAAAATTACTCAAAACCCACAAACATGGAAATAATCGCACCGGAATTGAGCCACATTGAACTGCGCCGACTCTTTGTAGCTGCTTGGAAGGACAAAATGGGCATTTAAACTTTTCACAAGATGTATTCAACAAGTGCTCTAAGAAAAATTTATTGAACTCCTTGCAATATACCAGAGACTGAAATAGTAAAAATAATGCAACCAGTTCTGTCCTCATCGGCAAATGTTTTTCAACAAGTTACCTTAAGTTCTAATTCGCCAACTTTTTCAGTTACGATACCAACCGGCCATGTATCTGGCTAACGTTTCTGCCTTCTCTCTTTTATACTTGTAAACTCCTTCTTCTTATCAATTGCCATTCATGGTGTCCAAGAATACTGAGCGAGGAATATTTGACAATAAAAATTTTAATTTCTTATACAACCAGAAAATTCGGGGCAAGTGAACCTTTGCATGCGTCGGCCTTACGACTACAGTAAACGGAAGTGTTTCCGAGCTCAGTTATTAAGGACATGGCACAAACACAGAACGGTGCATCGATAAGAGGAAAAAACTCACGATAATTCGAAATGGGAGCTCCTTGGCGTTCATTGTTGTTCACATACATCAGCCTGTTATGATCAGATTGTGCAACAAAACCAACAAAAAAAATTTATTATAGATGCAAAGCTACTTAGCATCCACACTTCTCGCACATATGAGAATGCTTACACTGCGCTAGAGCTCTTGGAAAAGCTGAAAGCGACGTACATGATGTATAATCAGAAGAAGTACAAGCAAAATCTACTTACTGACTGCTGCAATTTAAATCCCATTATTTCTTCTATATAAGCGAACGTGTTTTGTAGCATAGATAACGCATAATATGGGCCTTAGTGCTCACTGCTCACATGAAAGCAAATCGCAGTTTGAATATGGAGTATCACTGGCTGATAAATTGATCACTCTTGGTGTAAGAGCTCCGTGATCTTAATTCACAATATAATCCACCACACACATGTAGTAGCGCCTGCTTGGTGATGATAAGTCCAGCTGTAGCTTCTTTGGTTTCTCTTATCACAGGTTGGTGGGATGTGCGTCCATTCTAGTGCCAAACGTATCATTCTGACTGTGCATAGATTTGACATTTTTATTCTCTGTGCGAGCTAGAATTAACAAGGTCTTACTGTGCTTTTCTCTCTTTTTTCATATTCCGCAAAGCTTCCTCATAATAATTGTTTCCTTCTTAAGTGTGTGGCTTTTCCGCTCAGGTGCTGCAAACCTGCATCACCGCAGGCAGCACTTCAATAGGTAAATGAAACGATGACTATCTTACATCTTCGTGCATGTGGCAATCAAATCTAGTATCGTGAATTAAAAGGTGACCACGACAAAGTCTTGAAGAGATCAATAAAGCGTGAAAAAAATGGCTCTTCGTCTGTAATCTCCAATATATAATGGGTTGTTTACTTGAAAAGTGGCTTATACAAATTGAAACGTGGCCAGCACAGCTTCAGGGATTGCATATTTTCAATTCATGTACTTATGCAGAGTTTTATTTTGGGATGCTTGATTTTTAGGAAGGCGTGATATAAAAAAAGAAAATAAAGCATCAAGATAAATGGTGCCTAAACAACTTTATAAGCAGCCGTGCCAACTAGTCGACTGCTGGACGCCTTCGTCTGCAATAGCAATAATGTAAGATTTGTTTTAATATCATTTTAGTGTGCTTGTTCCATAGAACGGAATGAGTCATGCAGCAGAGAATTAGGGCGTCGTTTACAAATGTTTGACTTCAATGACTATTGCCAGCTTTCTCGTCATTTTAGGAAAATGATAATCACGTTAACGAAATGACTGGACAAAAATAAAAGACCCCGTATCTGCATGTTAGACCGCAAATATCGTGAAAAGAGAATAGTCTTGCGTCTGGAGAGAGTGAACAAAATGTTTATACTGTGTTCTGCGCAAGAAAAATTGCTGAATGGTATTCTGCAGGCACCGCGTTAGGATGCCACGATCGTGCAGCGGAGGCGAACGAGCGCATAAAGTCACTTCACACATGAGACATGAGCGCTATCTGGCAGTTATCTTGTGAAACGGGGTGCGCGCTATGCGCTCCGTCTTTGAGGTGACAACGTGTAGAACGCAAGGCGATGGGTAGGTGCCACCACCGTGTCGTCTTAGCAAAGTGTTGGAAACAATTGCCGTTTTGCGGAAGCGTTGCATTGACAGCGCAGCGTTGTAAAAGCTACGATCCTTAAAATACTTATGTATGCCTTTTTTAGTAAAAAATAGACATACATAATATTGAAGTGTCGTTATGGTGCCTCAGATGTGCGCAATAATTGCTTTTTATTTGACAATCGCACAAGTATGAACGCTACACCTTGAGCAATATTGGTGGGCGCTGCAGATGGCGTTGGCCGTTTGGAGTATCGTTCGTCACTTTGGTGCCATTTAAGGTACCGTTAAAAATGGAAAAAAGACAATTCTATAACAGACAGACAGACAGACAGACAGACAGACAGACAGACAGACAGACAGACAGACAGACAGAATGACAGAGAGACAGACCAAAATTTTAGCGTCGAAGGTCCCCAAGAAAGACTATCGCCTTTAAGAAAACGTGAGGCCTGCACAAAACACGCAACCCAGACACAATGAAAGTTGACAGACCGGCCTTTCCGAACCTTTTCAAAGACGGCTTCGGCAACGACTAAACGCACAACTTCAGAATACCCACTACGCCAATAATTATTTTAGGGGCGAAGCTTTTTAAAACGTGGGTCGGTAATCACCTGGATGTACGCATGCATCTAGTAACCACCTCACTGCATATAGGGGGAGTAAATGACGGTGAGTGGGGCGATGCGTCGGAGGCTTTTTTAAGGAAATTGTGAATCATCCACTGGCTGCATCACCTTTCATTTGTCTGTCTGTTTGACGCACGGATGGACGGTTGCACGCAAGCACGGAGGAACATACGGCACGCATGAATGGACGCATAGAAGGACGCATAGGTGGACGCATATGTGGCCACATGAACGGACGGATGGATGCACGGACGGACAGAAGCATACACAAACAAACGGATGGACGCATGGACAAGCACAGAAACACAGCATGGACGAACGGCCACACAGACGGCCACGCGGATGGATGTATGGGCGGCCGGGTGTAAAGACTGACAGATACACAGACGAATCGACGGACGAATGGACAAACGGACGACCGCACGCATGAACGAATGTACGCAGAGACGGATGCCCGGACCGATGAAAGCAAGGACAATCGAATGCAAGTTAGCGCGGACGGACTGATGGACGCTACGCCTCACTCATCATCATTCGCTAGGTGCGTATGCAGCAATTTTTTATGCAGTACGGAGACATTCATTGTGCTTCCTCATTTTTAGAGAAGCATGGTTTCCGTAACACACTTGAAATAATTTTGTGCAGAGTTTTATGCTTTCCTAGATGACGTTGAGGAATTATGCGCAGTGCCATTGTAGTGAGTTGTACCATTGGATGATTTACTCGTCAAGCAATTCGCATTGCTTGAAGCCTGGCTGCTCTTTAACCCTTAACCCTTCTTCATTGGTCTATTGCACACTATAATGCGATGTTTTGGCCGACAGGATGCTTGTCTATGGTCAGTTTAAAACGAAGATTGAAGCACGTAGATTAGTGGTGGAATAGATGGCTGGCACGAAGGGGACGCGAATTCGGTGGTGCCTTGTGTGGTTTGCATTTACGTTCAACACACTATTCTTCTCTCTCTCTCTCTCTCTCTCTATATATATATATATATATATATATATATATATATATATATATGAACCACAAGCTCTAAAGCACGTGGTGCGCATCGCTACGCCGGCAAAGAGAATGTCCTTCGACATATAACGATGTCCTTCGAAATATAACGGCGTACAACAAACTTGAGAGGAATCTAAGCATGTTGTCAGCATAACCACTGAGATGGCGAGATGGCCTCTAAGGGTCTGATGAGTGCTTCGCTCGCTGCGTTTCGTGCACTTGTCTAACTTGGAGTTTGCCGTACGGCGCCTCATCGCGTATGAGTGCGTACGCGCTTTTTCACGATAAGGAAAAATTGTACGCCTTGAGCTTTCACCAAGACAATTGCGCTGTAGTTAATGAGTGCACGAATGCCTCTTTGCACTCTGCACAGTCCCTGTTTTGGGAAAAGGGCGCTTGTTTAACCACTGTTAAGTAACGTGAAACTAGTTATTTCGCGCTCATCCTGGCTGTACCTGTGCGTATTATTTTCGTGCGTCCTTTATATTTACAATCAACGTGAATAGCTCATTGAATATTCAGTTGTGAACGCTGTCACGCTATTCCTATGTGTGATATACTTTTTGTGCGTTGTTTTTCTCTTTAAGCTTGCGCTGAACGATTTTATCCGCTTTTAGTTATCCGCGTGACGCTCCAAAATCTTGCCATCGCATTAATTGCGTCACCTTTTCAGTGAAAGTGTGACTTTCTTCTTTAAATCAAGCAACTGGGAGAAGGAAAACTGGTCAAGGTTACCTTGACCCCCCGTTCTCTTATTGGGGAGCCCCCCACTATGGTCAAGTAGCTCAGGTAATCGGTTGCTGACTCACAGGTTGCGGGATCGAATCTCGGCAGTGGCGGTGGCACTTTCGATGAAGGCGAAAATGCTGTTCGGCCTGTGTGCTCAGACTTGGTTGCCCGTTAGAGAACTCTATGGGGTCGAAAATTCCGGAGCTCTTCACTACGGCGTCTCTCATAATCATTTATGGTGGTTTCGGAAAATTAAACCCGACATATCTAATAAAATCAAATTTAATGTTGAACCCTGCATATGCCTGTCTCGGTAGTGGCGGACAAAGCGTGGGCCTACAGTAGACCGGTCATCAGCCTAATTCGCTGTCTTTTATAACTTACGCATTGAACCTTGCTGCTTTATCACCGGTTCTCGTGTATGCTCTTCAATAAACTCGAGCGTTCGCGCTCTGTGCGCAATCGTGAAATAATGATCTCAACGAAGGCGAAGATTATCGAGCAAAGCGACGTGTTTTAATCCGAACGTGATTTATTGATTTGTGAGGTTTAACGACCCAAAACCACCAGTTGAATATGAGAAACGCCATAGTAGAGGGCTCCGGAAATTTTGAGCACCTGGGGTTCTTTAACGTGCACCCAAATCTGAGTACACCGGCCTACAACATTTCCGCCTGTATCGGAATTATAGCCGCCACAGCCGGGATGCGATCCCGCGACCTGCGGGTCAGCAGCCGAGTACCTTAGCCACTAGACCACCGCGTCGGGGCGTACGGTAAAGGGAACTCAAGGCGTTCATAACATGACCAGCGGGTTGTGTTTGGTATTCAGTGGCGTTTTCCAAGGCTTATATTCTACGTACCAGAATGAAAGAGGAGACCACAAGAGCCGCGAAGCGTAAGTGGCGTCACAGAAACGGTCACATAACACAGTGGTATATGAACTGATAAAAAACACAAGCTAGAGCAGGGTCCATGCCACGTGCTGACATGCGTTTGTTTTATTGAAGTACCTGCATTTCATTGGGTATCTTTCCCAAAGTGTTCCCAAATAGAATTTTGTTTTATTATCACCCCTTTGCTGTCAAAAATTGATTGGTTTTGTCTTAAATGGATTTCTTTCACAACTTTGTCTAGGTTAAGTGATGAGCTTGAATAGGCAAGAAATAAGTGTCGCTAAAAGATAACATTTAGATTATATGCATGTACGAGATGTAGAGTAACAGTTGAAACGACGCGCTTACCATATCTAAATATGCAAGGGCATTGGTCCGCATAGCAGTTACCCTTTATTTGTTAATCACTGCAACGTCTTCCCAGTGAAGCCAATGGTTGGCAGAGACCTCGTGAGTTTCTTCGAACACAACAATGCCCGTTTCCGCATTCCGTACTGTTTCTGCAATTCCAACCATATTGTTTGTTCTGCAAGCAGTGAAAACCACGTAGTTTTCATTATTTACCGACTTGATAATTTTGAGAACAGATGCAATTCTCAATCTGTATTGTCCAGGCCAGATGCAATTATCAAGTCTTTTTGTTTAATCAGAGTAGAGAAACGAACGATTTATTTTTATGATTAGCGTTTTGATGTCACTGAAAGAACAAAATCGAAGTATTTCGCTGTTAGGAAAGAGAATAAATTGTGCCAGCTCTGGTCTTACCCGTGAGGCTCTAAGGAAAGAGCCATGTCATTTCTGTGTAACAATATTCACCATCCTGTCGCCTTAGCAAAGCGTTTAACACACTTGCCGTTTTGTTCAAGCGTTGCATGGCCCGCACAACGTTAAAAAGGCTACGATCCTTAAAATTACCTATGTGTACTTTTTCTTGCATAAAATACACATACATAATATTGACGTATTGTTATGGTGCCTCAGATATGCGCAATAACTGCTTTTAATTTGGTAATCGCACAAGTATGAACACTGAACTTTATGCAACATTGGTGGCCACTACGGATAAATTCGGCCGTTTGGAATATCATTTGGTTCCTTTAATGCCATTTAGGGTACCGGTAATGGTGAACAAACAGACCAATCTACAGACAGACAGACAGACAGACAGACAGACAGACAGACAGACCGACAGACAGACAGACACACCAAAGTTTTTGTGTCGCCCCGCCGTGGTGGTCTAGTGGCTAAGGTACTCGGCGGCTGACCCGCAGGTCGCGGGATCAAATCCCGGCTGCTGCGGCTGCATTCGCGATGGAGGCGGATATTTTTTAGGCCCATGTGCTCAGATTTGGGCGCCCGTTTAAGAATCTCAGGTAGTCAAAATTTCCGGAGCCCTCAAATACAGGGTCTCTCATAATCATATTGCTACCTGTAGGCTGCCACAAACCATAGTGCGAATGCGCGTGTGCGCCCGACGAAGAAGATGAGGGTCGCTGCTGCTCGAGCTCGGAGCCAGACTGGCCAGTGCTGCAACCGCTCTTGCAAATATATTTTTCGAATATATTCGCAATACTTTGTCTCGTTACTCACGTAACATATTTGGTGGAGGTGGAACGATCCCCGTCCTCACCACGCAGCTCCGCAGTGGCCGCATCCTCCAGCTTCCCGCCATGGCTTTCAGTGACAACGCGTCCGCTTCACCATCTGCGGCTTCTCCGACAACCTTTGTCGCCGTCCAAACACCCCGTGATCCCGGGACATTTTCTGCGCACCTGGCCTCGACGTCGACAAATGGCTTCGCCTTTATGAACGGGTCAGTCAAACTCACCGCTGGGACCCTACCCATGATGCTCGCTAATGTTCTCTTCTACTTGGACGGAACCCCGCGTGTCTGGTACGAGACAAATGAGTCCGAACTCACCAGCTGGGACACGTTCAAGGAGAAGCTACGTGACATCTTTGGGGACCCGACCGGTCGCCACGCAGCTGCACGACAGGACCTGGCTACCCGTGTCCAGTCGCCAACTGAATCGTATGTGTCATACATCCAAGAAGTTCTCGCTCTTTGCCGAAAAGTAGACGAGGCGATGTCTGAGGGCTGAAAAGGTTGGACACGTTTTGAAGGGGATCGCGGACGACGCCTTCAATTTGCTGGTGTACACTAACGTCTCGACCATCGACCGTGTAATTCAAGAATGCCGCCGTTTCGAAACAGCAAAAAGCCGTCGGGTGCGCCCTCCTTTTTCTCGGTTGCCAAACACGGCGGCTACGTCCACCTGCTCCGATTCTACCGTCACACCGCCCTTTGAGCAGAGTGTAACGCGTATCGTTCGACGGGAACTTGAAGCAGCAAGTCCAGCGCCGCTTCAGCCCACTTCTTTCGAACATACGATGCCGACAACCCCCGCGATCTCCGTTATTCAGGCGGTCGTACGACAAGAATTCGCCAACCGCGGGTTCCCTGATGCTTGCCCCATCTCTTGCCCCTCCTCCAGACCAATTCCCATTAATCCACCTCGACGTGACCCATTTGTTGCTCCACGATCTCGCAACCCGGCGGAAATGGCGAACTCCTGACGACAAACCGATCTGCTTCCGGTGCCACCGCGTTGGACATGTCTCCCGCTACTGCCGTGCCTCCTGGACGCCGCCACATAGGAGCCAGTTTTTTCGCACCTTATAGCCCATATGAAGATCTTCGCCGGTATTCGTCCAGCCGTACCGCCCTGCTTTCGACACGTCCTAACAGCCGCCTTCCTGCTCGTTCTCCGTCCCCTCAACGCCGTCGTTCCCCGTCGCCCCAGCCACGCCGCCATCACTCGCCGCCTAACTTTTCATCGTACCCGACGGAAAACTAGACAGTGCAGCCCCTGGAGGTAGTGCTGCATCATCCCTGTCTGAACCAAACCCTCCATTGACGCTTCATACGAACAAAATCTTGTCGATGTACACGTGGACGGTATTTCTCTGTCGGCACTAGTCGATACTGGCGCTCATGTGTCCATAATCAGCGTTCATCTTTGTCGCCGCTTAAGAAAAGTACTCACGCCTCCTGCTACCGAAGCTGTACGTGTGGCCGATGGCGGCACTGTTCCTGTCATTGGCATGTGTACGGCTCGCATAAGCATCGCCGACCGTTACATTCCTGTTCTATTCACGGTGCTCCAGAACTGTCCTCATGACCTCATCTTAGGGATGGACTTCCTGTCGACCCATTCTGCTCTGATCGACTGTTCCGCTGGTACTCTTTGCTTAGACCTTCCTCTTCAGCCGGATATTCACCCTGAACCTCAACACGGCCTTTCTGCCACAGACTTCCTCCGCTTACCGCCTAAAGCCCTCACATTCACCGAATTCGCCACGACCTCACCCGTATTGGATGGGAATTACATCGTCACACCGATTCCTGATGTCCTACTGGCACGTGACGTCACCGTCCCTCACTGCATCGTAACTGTAGCCTCCAACCGGACCCGTCTACCCGTCATAAATTTCGGCTTCACAAAGCAAGTCCTCCCTGAAGGCATCCTAATCGCCACGTTGCGGTCCTTAGCCGATGATCACGTCACCACTTTCGCAGCCGACGCATGCACCAATTTTTCTTGTCGCCCACTCGATGCCACATGCCTCGACATGTCAATACGTCCCATGATCGACCCTGACCTTCCCCCAGAGCAAACAGCCGCTCTCGCACGCCTTCTAGCTTCCTACCGTGACATCTTCGACCTTGACGACCGACCACTCGGCCAAACTTCTCTTGTAAAGCACCGCATCAACACCGGTGATGCTGCTCCCATTCACCGTCGACCGTATCGCGTGTCCGCGTCGGAGCGCCAGATTATTCAAGCTGAAGTGAATAAGATGTTAACTAAAGGCATTATTGAGCCCTCATCAAGCCCATGGGCGTCACCCGTCGTCCTGGTTAAAAAGAAGGACAACACATGGCGCTTTTGCATCGATTACCGGCATCTAAATCGAATCACCAAAAAGGACGTGTATCCTTTACCACGTATTGATGACGCCCTCGATTGTCTCCACGGCGCACGCTACTTTTCATCCATCGACCTTCGTTCTGGTTATTGGCAGATTGCCGTAGACGAGAAAGACCAAGAAAAGACCGCCTTCATCACTCCAGATGGCCTATACCAATTCAAGGTTATGCCCTTCGGTCTATGCAATGCCCCCGCCACGTTCGAACGTATGATGGACTCTCTGCTACACGGATTCAAATGGTCAACATGCCTGTGTTACCTAGACGACGTCCTCGTATTTGCACCTACATTTGAGACCCACCTTGAGCGTCTGTCGGCCATTCTCGACGTCTTCCGCAAAGCTGGCCTCCAGTTGAACTCCTCGAAGTGTCACTTCGGCCGCCGACAGATTACCGTGCTGGGCCACCTTGTCGATGCTTCTGGTGTGAGACCGGACCCTGAGAAAATTCGTGCCGTCACGAGTTTCCCAATACCCCAATCCGCCAAAGATGTCCGGAGCTTTGTGGGACTTTGCTCCTACTTTAGGCGGTTCGTGAAAGATTTTGCGGCAATCGCCCAACCACTTACCGATCTTTTGAAGAAAGGCGTTCCATTTTCGTGGGGGTCCACTCAAGCTGCCGCCTTCTCTCACCTCATAACACTTTTGACGACGCCCCCTATCCTGGCCCACTTTGACCCATCTGCCCCAACTGAGGTCCGAACTGATGCCAGTGGTCACGGTATCGGAGCCGTTCTCGCCCAATGCCAACAGGGACACGACCGCGTTATCGCGTATGCTAGCCGCCTCCTTACACCTGCAGAGCGTAACTATTCGATCACGGAGCGAGAATGCCTTGCTCTTGTCTGGGCGGTCTCAAAATTCCGCCCATATTTATATGGCACTCACTTTTCCGTCGTCACCGACCACCACGCGCTCTGCTGGCTTTCATCCTTAAGAGATCCTACAGGTCGACTTGGTCGCTGGGCTCTGCGACTGCAAGAATACACCTTTGCTGTGATATACAAGTCTGGACGCCTGCACCAGGACGCCGATTGCCTTTCTCGCTATCCAGTTGGCCCATCGGCCACCATACCTGACAACGACGCCTGCGTGTGCTCCGTTTCTCAACTGAACCACATAGCCGACGAGCAACGCCGTGATGCAGCCCTACGAGCTATCATTGCGCCTCGACTCCTCCCCATCGAACCGATCCTATCGCTCGTTCGTACTCCAGAATGGCACATTATACCGGCATAACTTCCATCCAGACGGCCCATCTCTGCTGCTTGCCATACCCAAACACCTCCGCTTGGCTATACTCCACGAACTCCATGACGTTCCTACTGCCGGTCACCTGGGTGTGTCCCGCACATACGACCGGATTCGCCGTCGCTTCTATTGGCCAGGTCTGGCACGGTCCGTCAGAAGATACGTCGCGGCGTGTGAGGAATGTCAGCGCCGCAAAACACCATCGACGCTTCCGGCTGGGCGCCTTCAACCACTCGATATTTCTACTGAACCTTTCTTTCGCGTCGGCTTGGACTTACTCGGCCCTTTTCCTCTGTCTTCTGCTGGCAACAGGTGGATAGCTGTGGCCACAGACTACGCCACACGCTACGCAATCACACGCGCCCTTCCAACAAGTTGCGCCACTGACGTCGCCGATTTTCTTCTACACGACGTGATCTTGCAACATGGTGCTCCACGCCAGCTGCTCACGGACCGAGGCCGCACATTTCTATCGAAAGTCATAGCGGACATCCTACGCTCTTGTGAAACACGCCACAAGCTCACTACGTCGTACCATCCGCAAACAAATGGCCTCACAGAACGCCTGAACCGAACCCTAACTGACATGCTTGCAAAGTACGTTTCCTCAGATCACTCTGACTGGGACATCGCTTTACCATACGTGACATTTGCCTACAATTCTTCGCGCCACGACACTGCTGGTTACTCCCCTTTTTTCTTGCTGTTCGGCCGCGAACCCACATTACCCCTCGATACGACGATTCCGTTACCAGCAGCTCCAACTTCACAATATGCTCTGGACGCCATCAGCCGGGCCGCCCACGCACGCGAAACCGCTCGTGCTCGCCTTCTGACCTCCCAAGCAAACCAACGGCGTCGGTACGACACAACGACACCGCGATGTGCACTTTTCGCCCGGTTCGTTGGTTCTGCTGGGTCTCCGACCAGGCACGTTGGCCTGTCTGACAAGCTGCTCTCTCGGTACACAGGGCCATACAGAGTGCTTCGTGAGGTGACTCCCGTCACTTATGAAATCACTCCTGCTGCCTCGCCGTCTTCATCCACCCCTAGGGCCAGCGACATCGTACACGTCGCAACGCCTAAGCAGTACCACTCGCCCACTGATCTTGACATCTAGATGCGCCGAGACGGCGCCTTTGCCGACGGGGGTTATGCTACCTGTAGGCTGCCACAAACCATAGTGCGAATGCGCGTGTGCGCCCGACGAAGAAGATGAGGGTCGCTGCTGCTCGAGCTCGGAGCCAGACTGGCCAGTGCTG
Source organism: Rhipicephalus annulatus (assembly GCA_013436015.1). Taxonomy (NCBI): domain Eukaryota; kingdom Metazoa; phylum Arthropoda; class Arachnida; order Ixodida; family Ixodidae; genus Rhipicephalus; species Rhipicephalus annulatus. The sequence continues at coordinate 24,105 of WOVY01002389.1, forward strand.
CAACCGCTCTTGCAAATATATTTTTCGAATATATTCGCAATACTTTGTCTCGTTACTCACGTAACAATATTGTGGTTTAGGAACGTTAAGCCCCATATATCAGTAAATCACTCAATCATAACGTTTTCGTCAAACGTCCCTAAGAAAGACCATATTCTTTAAAAAAACGTGGTGGACATCTATGGCATTAGTACATGTGCCTCTTCATTCACAACCTTTCATCCAAGAGCCGTGAGGCAAGTGCTTTTTTGCAGTGTAACCACCTCAGCGGAGACCGCTCTTTAGACGTCGTGCTACGGGATGCCCGGGTATATGATATGAAAGGTACGAACTTCTATAAAAAAACCAACAGCAATTTAAGTGTTAAAGTGGTTCCCTACTAACGAACATAGCAGGATGAAGTGGCCTTGTGTCGGTAGGGTAATTGAAAGTGTCTCCTCAAGCGTGTCTAAACGTTTACATTGGATTAAGATGTAAATTACGGTGATTGCTTCTCCACATCTTTCACACAAAGGTAGGTCAACACTAGACAAAAGAAATGAATGTGTAGTGTCTGTTTGTCCTGTTCTGGACCTTGAAAGTTATACTCGATGTGGCGTGATTTTGAAATTGGCGGCCAATGACCAGTTGCGGCCTTGATAACATGCAGTCTACTACCTGTGTGGGTCTTATGTGCTTTGGCCAATAACTTTGAGCTTTTGGTTTATAAAAAAGTTTCAGGTGAAGTGCGGAAATTGGTATTGATCTATTGGTAGTGGTTTCGTTGGCGGATTGAACTAGCTTGGTCCACCAAAACATTGACTTTTATTTCGCGGTGCTCTGGCACCAATGGCAGACTACATATGCTGTTCGGATGAGTGAACCATGCACAAAAGTGAGTAGAGCGAGACAAAGACGGGTTATTTGTGCTTTTTAGAAGTTTTCAGAACATTTACTACGCTTAGAGAATCTGTGCATAATATTTTCTCCTGCAGTTTCATTTGTTTATAGTATGTAACGGCCGCAAGTATCGCATAAGCTCCACCAGTGAAAATACTTGTATCGGACTACAGAACGCCGGCTTCCGAAAAGGATGGGCTGATAGCTGCGAACTAGACAGAAGTGATGAATTTGGGAGCATTCGTAACGAACTCAAAACATGTATATTTCTGTTGTAGTTGTAGGAAGTGTGTCTGAATAGGTGCATTAGGCGTGTGCTTCGTTACCTCCGAGAAAGACGCGTCGCAGTGACAGGCATTGCGGCGGCCGGCATACTGCGGGAGCCATCAAGGCCTCTCACACGAAGTGAATAGGGCTGTCTCAATAAAGACCATGTTTTAAAAAACAGTGGAACTTTACATGTCTCTACATGTAGATTGTGGAGGGGTTCATTGTGTGCGTTCACTATCAGAGCATTTAAATAACATGTAGCATCACTGTTGGTGGAGGGGACCACTCATTTAATTCCACGTAAAGGCTTTCTATGGGGCTAGTGAGAAAAGCCCCCGTGTAAAGGGCGGATGCCTAGATGATGAACAGGATAAAGCATGCTAACGGCAGGATGTGTTGCAGACTCATATGCTATTGACCCATAGTCTAGGCGAGTACGTTTGAGGCTTCTATACAAATTCACCAGACGCATCTTGTCACTTCCCCACGTAGTGCGTGACAACACATTTAGAACATTCATGGTTTTTAAGCACTTGTTTTTTAGATGCTTTATGTGTGGTATGAAGGCTAGTTTTGTGTCCAGTATTAGGTCTGAGAATTCATGTTCCGTATTAACAGCAAGGCGTTGCCCATGCGAAATATTATCAGATTCGGAATGAATGCCTCTCTTCGTTGCGAACAGGATACATGTGCTTTTCTGTGCAATCAGTCGGAACCCGTTTTCTTAAGCCCAATAAAAGACTGTGCTCAAACTTAATTCGAATCTGCTGCTCACACTTGGCCAGATTACAAGTCTTGAAATCAAGCTGAACGTCGTCGACATATGTAGAGTAAAACATAATTCTAGAGATGTACAAGCGCAAAAAAATTCATGTTGATAACAAAAGAGGGCAGCAAAGTACACCAGCTTGCGGCACTCCTGTTCCTGGTACAAATGTGTGGGGAAGAAAGCTGCCCACTCAAAACGGAATGTCCGATTTGACAAGTAACTTTCAATTATGGTAAGCGTTCTGCCACGCGCACCAAGGTGGGACAGGTCTCTGAATATTTCAAAGCGTCTTGTTGTATCATAAGCCTTTTCGATATCGGCAAACACAGAGAGAAAATATTGTCACGAAAGAAAGTGTCTATGATCTGTGCCTCAAACAAACAAGGCGGTCGGCGGTGGATCTACCCTCTCGAAAAACGCACTGAAATGAGTCGATAAATTTGTTTGTTTCGGGGTAACATACATGTCAGCACTTCGGCGATTTTTCAAAAACTTTTGCACAAGCAGCTTGTAAGTGCAATAGGCCTATAACTTGAAACTGAAGGGGGGTTCTTGTCCTCTTTTTAATTTGGAGTAACAATACCCTCTTTCCACGAAGTAGGGATAGCGCGACAGAACCACATAGCACTGTAGAAACGAAGTGAGGTTTCTTGCGTTTTGATTGTTATGTTTTTCAACATTTCATACATGACACGGTCAGAAACTGGGGCGGAATCACTGCAGGAGGTCAGTGATGATTGGAGCTCAGCTAGCCTGAAAGCGTGGTTGTACGCCACATATCTTGTACATTTGTGTTCGAGTTTTTGCTTTTCTATTTTTGTGCTGTATTTTCGGAAAGCATCAGTATAGCGTGACGAGCTGGACACCCGTTCGAAGTGTGTGCCGAGGAAGTTCACCTGATCTTCCATGGTGTCAGCCTGTTTGCTAACTTGTGGGAGTGTGTGTACTTGTCTTCTGCCGTTCTACCAGCCACGTTCCAGACGTTAGCCTGCTGTGTATATGAATTGACATAAAAACTTCTCTCAGATTTCTCTTCTGCTCTGTCGACGCATTCTCCTGCCCTGAGATTTTCGGCTTTCGGCTGTCGGTGAATTCTGAAGCAACTTCTATGCTTTGTTTTGCTGCTTGCGCGCTATTCGGCCACTCAGAGCTCTACCATGGCACACGTCGTTTTTCTATGGTGTTTATTTGTTTGTGGGATGCGTTTTTATGCTGCATCATCAAACATGCTGTGAAGCAGTTTACAGCAGTATCCATGCTTCAAGAACATATGTCATGCCAACCTAAACAAGCGATGGTATAAAACTGTTAAAGTCGCTTTGCTTATGAGATTTTGGGACCTGTGGCGGGCATTCAGTTGATATAGTTGTGCTCAAAATTTGGGAAAATAGTCACTTTCGTAGAGATTAGTGATGACTTTCTAGTGCAGTAGAGGCACAAGCGATAGAGATACTATGCTTAGGTCTATAGAGGAATATTTATTGTTAGCAAGGTTATATTAGCTTGGTTCTTTTCAATTCAGGAGACATGCACCACGAGAGAAAAGAAACTTTTCAATCTGTCGACCACGGGCGCCACAACGAGAGTAACCCCATAGCTCGCTATGCGCATTGAAGTCTCCGAATTGAACATAAGGTTCCTGAAGTTCATCGAGTAAAGACTGGAATTCATGTTTTTTCTAGGTAATGGCTCCGAGTTACGTAAGGCCGCAAATTGTGATCAGTTGGCGAAAAGCACAGCTCGAACAGCCACTGCCTCAAGGGATGTTTGGAGTTGAAAGCGTGTGCTTGATTCACAAGGATGGCAACACCTCCAGATGATGTCACGGCAGCATTCACAGTCCTTTCGGAAAATAGCGTATTTACATAAAAAGTTGGTGTGCATGTTTTAGATTTAGGTGTGTTTTCTTGTACACACAGCCCTTTTGGTGAGTGTTCGTTTAAAATTTTTGCGACATGGTAAAGGGTCCTGAGAAGACCCCTGCATTCCATTGTAAAATTTGAGTATATATCGTGGAACTAAAGTTGTGCGGTGTGTACAAAAAGCGAATGATTGTTTAGGCGAGAAGTTGAAATTCAAGGAACAGGGCTATTACCGGGCCCCAACATCTGCTAATTGTTTCTTTACGCGCTCCAAGGAGCCAAGCTGCTCTTTCGGCTCCAAGAATACTGACGTTTCCATTGCCGCCTCGCAGGCACTGGATGCCTGCACGTGCGAGCTACTAGATCGAAATCTCAGCCTCACATGGTGAGGAAAAACCTTGAGACCTGAGGTCCCTGGACTCTCCGGTATCTTTTCACGAGAAGGCGGAGTAGACTGAACTACAGCTGCCTTGGGGGCAGGGGCCACAACCACCGGCTCGCTATGCGTGGTCCGAAGGAGTGACGAGGGCTGGTTCGGTGGTGCCACATGACGCGCCGCATCAGCATATGTTCGGCCAACAAAGGGCGAGGCTTTTTTTCTGGCTTCTTGAAAAGCGATGTCCTCTTTCATTTTCGGCTTCATTATCTTCTTTTTCTTCCAGTATGGGCAGGTACGTGAGTCGCGGCATGGTTTGCGTCACAGTACACGCAGGGCGACTGCTCTTTGCAGGTCTCTGACACGTGGTCTAGGACTCCACATTGTGCACAAGTCTGATGACCGTGACATCTTTTAAAACCATGGTCATACCTCTGGCATTGGAAGCAGCGATGGAGATTAGGTATGTGTGGCCTGTGAGAGGTCTTTATGTACCCTGTTTTAATGGTTTCTGGTAGTTTACTCGAAGCAACTGTTAGTATAACATGTTTCGTTCGTGTTTCGTTGTTGTCTCTTTTGATGATTATTCTCTCTACATTGGTCAAATTTTGGCTTTTCCCCCCTCCAAAAGTTCAGTCTTAGTTCAAGTAAGTGTGTGTCAGATACCACTGTGGCGAGCTGTGTTCATTGATCTGTGTGGTTTACGATGACCGCTGTGCCACTGAAATTCGGGACACCGTCTAGCTTTTCAAATTGTTCTTTTTCCCGAACTGTGAGGAGTAGGTCTCCACTAGCTAATTTGGTACATTGTGCTAAGCCCAAAAAATTTCAGTAGGACGCTTAGCAACCACAAAGGAGATGCGGGTTCTGGCCATTTTTTCAGTTTTCTCAGACTGAATGATGTGACAGTGGGAAATGTTTCTGTTGGCTGGTTTAAAAAATTTGTCATTCGTGCGTACCCGCTTCAAGCCAGTACGATCTGTAAGTAGGAGGAATGCTCTATGCATGCCGGTCTTATTTTTATTTTTATTTAGCAGCTTTAGTAACCACCCCACATGGAGTCCAACGAGGGGACGCAAGTTTGTAAAACCAAAAACTTGCATATGCAAGTCGTACAATGCCACATAAACCAAGGCGCCTAAACCAACGTAGGCTGTTTGCACACAGTTATCTCTTCGCCGCGAGGAAACTTGGAAGTAAAAAGAAGAAACAAAAAAGACAGAAAAAAAGGCATGGAAAGAACGATGAAGAGAAGCAAGAACAGAGAGCAAGAAGAGAGAAAGATAGGAAAAAGGCAACTGTCAATTTCCCCTAGGAGGTTCAGTCCAGGGGGTCGCCTACATGAAGTAGGGTCAGAAGGGTATGTTGCTTCTGCCGAGAGGCTTTAAAGGTCCAATCACCCGGAGTCGGCTCAACACCCAGTATTCCATTTCTCCAGATACGACTCAGCCACGCACGGCTAGGCTTGAGAGAGGTCGAAAGCCCCCATTAGCTCAGGTCCGTTGTGTCCCTACACACCAAACGCCTGTTTGCGTAGACGCCCGTGCGGGGACCGAGAAACTTCGTGTGACTAATTCATTGAAAAATAAAACTACCTAAAGTCAACGACGTAGTAGTAATTAGTCGAGTACTTTTGCTGGAATTATTATATAGTTACTTTTTGTTGTGTTCGCCTGAAGGTGATTTGATTAGAGCCATTTAGATAGCTTTACCAGGATATTGTTACCTTTTTT